>OX328130.1:14116463-14242752 GCA_946811695.1 Gonocerus acuteangulatus
GAGGTGCGTCCTATATGAAATTTCTTCACCTTATTTTATTCTGTTTGCAATTTTATAATTTCCGCGACCAAAATGAAAATCCTTCGCATTAAGTAATAAGAATAATTTTTATTATAATATATTGGTCATTGTCTAACCCGTGAAAAACGTATGTTTCGTAGGACGTCCTCCAGAAAACCGCAGGACGGGAAGTATGATTTTTTTTCTAATTTTGTACCTTTTTGAAATATTGCAAGCGACCGAAGGCGCTAAAAATTTAAGACCGACGAAGGGCGAATAGTTATTTCTTTGCTTCAATATGCCAAATATTGGACTATCTTGGTTTGTCATGAGATGAGAATGTGCAGAATGTGTATGTCCAATTCTTAGTCTTGTAATTCCTACTTCCTCACGTCCTATTAGCTATGTACAAGGTTGTCATTCTGGTGTACTCCTTCAGGAATTTATTTCTTGAACCCTACCACGAATCCTGTCATTCAAGAATCATAACCTTAAGCTGCAAGAATGTTCATAAAGAGACGGAAGGTCAATAAATAAAAACCAAAAATAAAACAAAATCAATTTATTAAAACCAGCTCTACATGATTTATATATATATATATATATATATATATATATATATATATATATATATATATATATATATATAGTGTATATCTATATATATATAAATCACGTGTCTGTCTGTTTTTCTGTTTATTTATTTGTTTGTTCCTTATACAAATCTACACCGTTTGACCGGTTTTGACCAAACTTGGCACACAGGTAGGTCTTGATACGAGAAATCTCCTAGGCTAGATCAAAATAGTCAAATTTCAAAATTTGGTCAAAAGGTCAAAAGTTTTATTCATGAAAAATTGGCTACACTGAACCAGTCAGACGGCCATTTTGAATCGACAACTACTGGCATCTGTCGGCTGTTAGATAAAGTGGTGTTGTGCTGGCCTCTGCCGGGTATCATTATGAACTAAAACAAATTCACATCGTTTGACCAATTTTTGTAACTAGGTATAGTAGACCTTTATACGGGGAGAGTCATAGACAGAAAGTAGGTGTAGCATGGCACACTGGGTAACAGCTAGTATTTTATAATCTGTATTAGGGCTCATAGCCATAGTTGGGAAGCCCTTATAACGAAATAAATAAATAAACAAAATTGAAACGTTTTTTACTCTTTGTTTATTCTAACTTGTAATTGTTTATATTTATTTTTTAGCTGAAGAAGGCTGCCAAAGTTCAGCCGAAACGTCCAATATAGATTTTTGCTTGAGGATCTGACGTTATTTTCTCCTAGCCGAATCCCGACAATCCCTTGTCTTCGTATATTCTATTTTGTATGAGTAAGTCTTCAGATGAAAGTATTCTAGTGTTATTTGATTCTCTAATACCTAATGAGAACTTTAGTAAATCAATGTTGGGAACTTCTCAGCATCTTTGACAAAATTTGTTGATGTAAACAAGAAATGTCGACGTTTGACCACCTACACTCTAACATAATTCACTCTCAGCCACGCTAAAATAGCGTAATGATTTCGAGTGTTGTAAAATATCACGCTATGATAAATCGGTAGCTATTTCCTTGCTAACAATACGAAACAGCCTATCACCTCTGATGAAGCGGTTATACAGTAGCAGTATTAACAGACTACGGATCACGAGCACGAAACTATACTCAGACAATGATCCTTTGTACTGATTGGTCAGCTGGATACAATCACAGTCATGCTAATAAGCTGGAGCAATTCAGGAAACATAGGATAACAGGAGGCTTATTGTGGATCCACTCATGAACGAATTATCGTTGCTTACTTACAAGACAAGAATCTTATTATTTTTTTAGCACTTTCCTCCGAAGGACAGTAGCTATTGAGGTTGCACTCATGACGGAATTTTTGAAAAATTTCTTCAAATCTTTATCGATCCTACCTAGTAGACACCGAAAATGACTCCCGTTATAATTTATATATATATATATATATATATATATATATATATATATGTGTGTGTGTGTGTGTGTGTAAGGGACTGATTACCAAGGACGGGATTTAAAGGAATAGATAATGGGGAAATATTTTAGAGAAGCGGAAATTCCTTTCAAAACTATAATTTACACTGATACATAAATATCATAAAACATCGCTAAGATCAGAGAAAAGGTTGAGTGAGAGAGATACAGCTAGATAAAAGTTATCAAATATCATTTGGGGAGATAAGAGCATATTTTGGAACTGACCTACCTCTCATCGCCATCTCGGCCAAGACCTCAGGAACGGGCGTGAACTCTGCCCCGTCGGAGGTAAGCCAGCTCTTTATACCCTTTTGCTCTACTCCTGCTTTAGCTGTGGCTGGACTAGAAACTCTTGTCAGGTCTTAAATCTTCCGGGAATCTTACGAATCAGCCACGTGCAGTTCCAACAACCCAGACGCAACGTTTGCTGATTCGTGGTTCTCACATCTCTAGAGATGGACAGCCAACCTTTTCTCTCATCCTTATTCACTTAACAAAGACAAAGGGATAATGGGGCCTTACATATATATATGTATGTGTGTGTGTTTTGTGTTTTTTTTTTTAAATGGATTCATATTTTTATAAAATACGTTAAAAATACTACGTAGGTAAAGGTAAAAAAATTAAAACACTACAGCAAGCGTGTAGCGGAAGCGTAGAAGAAGAAAACTGAGGGAACCCCAGCTGATGTTAACAGTAGCGATGTACAAAGTAATTAACGAGATACTTGCAGATAAGGAGATAAGATACTGCCTACATGGAGAACTGTGGCCCTTAGAAGGGCCGTTGGGAATGAAAAGGGCGGAGAGAGATAGTCATTAAGAGAATGAAGATTCATGTTTTGAATAGAAATGGCGGAAGAAGGCTAAGGAATTCTCGGCCTTTTTGCTCTCCCTCTCCCCCTATTTCTGGTAACGTTTCGCAGGCAGGCGAACATCACTCTGGAATTTTCATCAGAGATAATACGTGTTTGTTTGCTTCCTGTTTCTTATTACCTTGTCGCTATGTCACTCTTTCATTATTATTCTTATGTATATCATTTTTTGTTTTTGTTTTAAGCAAGACAAAATTGACTCAGGCTACGTGTGAATCATTTTGTTTGTATCTAAGACAAGAAAGAGTTTCTTCTGTAGTAAGAACAAAAGCATCTTTATCAAGGTTATAATCATTTATAATATACATACATATATATATATATATATATATATATATATATATATATATATATATATATATATACACACACAGATATACCGCTAATCTTCTTAGAATACTGTAAGCAATATTCAAAATATTATTATTATTTATTTATTTTACATAGCTCGCAACTATGGCGACTTAACAGCTTTAACATAATAAATACTACACTTTAATACAAGTATACATAGTGGACATGTTTCTTGCCATTTGTAAAAGTTAACTTCACATTTTCCGCATTTTCTCACACAGTTGTATTTATATTTATTTTATGCGTGAGGGGGGATAATAATAATAGTAACTAAAAAATAAAAAAATGGAGAATCAAAATAAAGAAATAAAAACAAATAAATAAAAAAAAAATGAATAGAATAATTACATAAATAGGGTTTAGATTAAGTCATAAATGTTTTCTCTTTTGAGATATTCCAATAGCCGTCCTATGTGGTGACTGTCATCTGTAAGTAGTTCGTTCATGTTGTGTGGAAGGATATCATTTTGTCTTAGTCTACAGTCTGTGAGGATATGTTTAATGGTGAGAGTTGTATTACAATACTTACATGTTGGTATGTCCTGTCTAGTCATTAGGTAAGAGTGAGTCAGTCCTATGTGGTGACTGTCATCTGTAAGTAGTTCGTTCATGTTTTGTGGAAGGATTCTTTTGGTCTAAGTCTACAGTGAGGATGTGTTTAATGATGAGAGTTGTATTACAATACTTACATGTTGGTATGTCCTGTCTAGTCATTAGGTAAGAGTGAGTCAGTCCTATGTGGTGACTGTCATCTGTAAGTAGTTCTTTCATGTTGTGTGGAAGGATTCTTTTTGTCTAAGTCTACAGTGAGGATGTGTTTAATGATGAGAGTTGTATTACAATACTTACATGTTGGTATGTCCTGTCTAGTCATTAGGTAAGAGTGAGTCAGTCCTATGTAGTGACTGTCATCTGTGAGTAGTTCGTTCATGTTGTTTGGAAGGATATCATTGCGTCTGGGTCTACAGTCTGTGAGGATGTGTTTAATGATGAGAGATGTATTACAATACTTACATGTTGGTTTGTCTTGTCTAGTCATTAGGTAAGAGTGAGTCAGTCCTATGTAGTATCTGTCATCTGTAAGTAGTTCGTTCATGTTGTTTGGAAGGATATCATTGTGTCTGGGTCTACAGTCTGTGAGGATGTGTTTAATGATGAGAGTTGTATTACAATACTTACATGTTGGTCTGTCTTGTCTAGTCATTAGGTATGAGTGAGTCAGTCGTGAATGGCCTATCCTCAGCCTGCACAGGACGACTTCTTCTCGTCTGTTACTTCTGCTGCTTGAAGGCCATTCATGAATTGTGTCTTTAATCTCTCGTAACTTATTATTTTTTGTCCTGTACCATGTTTCCTGCCACTTTTTTGAAATTATTGTCCTGGCCTCTGGTAATAAGTCCTGGTACGTTGATTCCTGAATGTCTAGTTGGTGTTTTCGTGCTGCAAGTTTAAATACTTGTAGTGCAGATCAAATTATCAATCAAAAAAATATTCTCAGAAATATTAACCCAAAAATCATAATAAATTTATTTAATTGCTGTGGTTACTTGGACACTAAAACATCAAACTCAGTATTTCAGTAGATTAAGAGGTAAAACTAGCCACTAAAAGACCTAACCTTGATGAAACTGTGACCTCATCCGGTTGCGAGAAATTAAAACTAAGCTAAATAATGAAAGCCTGATGTAAATAAGTCTTATAAGAAGAATCCGCCCACCGGAACGTGGTTTTTGCCACGTTGAAATCGGGCGAAAATATCATTACGCTTACTTCATATGCATGCAGGTACTCGTTTTATGCGTTCCTTAACATAGGAAAACGAATGAAACGAAGTTTAAGGGCCGTATCTTAAGGAGGCATTTAAGGACCCCCCGGGGGGGGGGGGGGGGGGGGGGGAGTTTTTGTAACTTGTCAATTGAAATATTTTCTACACGTTTGAAATTCATGTAAAATAATATTTTAAAATTTTGATTAGATTGGGCGAGGTTAGCTCAGTGGTAGAGAACTGGACTAATAAGTTGGAGGACCTGAGTTCAAATCCCGAGCGAGCACTAAAGATTTTTTCTTCTAGTGTCTTCGTTCATGGGTTGAATTCGGCTTCCCTGACCGTCCCTAGGCCAACCCAGCCTTTAATAAATTTATCAATGGGTACCTTGGGTGCTAATGACCTCTAGCAGTCGAAGCAGCCAAGGGGAAAAATCAGGCTGCCGGAGCATAGTACTGACCACGGTATCTCCCTAGTGTGCCGTATGGTCATGAATCAGATAGCTCTATAGTATCTGGACCTCTGGGCCCTCGTGGCCTGTAATAGGACTGATTTTTTTTTTTTTTTTTTTTTTTTTTTTTCGGTTTTAGATTAGATTGGATGATGCAACCTCAAAACTGCATAACATTTTTTTTATTTTAGTCGTCATGATTTTGAGCCACGTTTCCTTTTACACAGTTATCAGGGGACGCAAATCACAATCGATCCAATAGGGTCGCAGTGAACAAGGGCGAAAGGCCCAGGTCACCTTTTAATGTATTGTATTGTGTACACAGTTATAGAATAAATTATAAAAAATTATAATATTATATTTTAAATGAGGATTGAATATTAAAGGCAATATTACATTCTGACCCTGTTTTAAAGGATATTTTCCATCGGTGACGGTGAATGTCAGGATGCAGGAACCATCCAATGATTAATGATTGGATACGGACGGACAAACGGTGATTTGGAGTAAGGGTGGATTGTTTTCGGACAGTGATCGGTCATAGCTCCCGATGCCTGATTGAAATCCGACCTAATCAAAACAGCTCCGCTCTAAATCACATAACTTTCACGGGGTCAATCTGTCTTACTCTCTAAATCACTCTTTTAAAACGCACCGCATAAAGGGTTACATTATATTCATAGATTTTAGGGTTTCATACGGAAACTTATTTTGAATAATTTGAGGGGTATCTAATAATAACTCGTTTGATCAAAATCAAAGTAATTGTCCCCAATTAATGAATAACAAATAAAACGGAGGCACAGAGGCCGTGAGTGCTAAGGCATAAAACTCCGCTCCTAAGGTTGTGGGTTCGATTCCCACTAGGACGGTGGCTTTTCTACCGAAAAAAATGCATTAGCCCTATCCTGGCTAGAAAAGGGTGTTAACGTATAGAAACCCCGTCCTAAAATTCGTAGTCAATAAATAGCCAATGAAATTTAAATAAATCAATATTTTTCAATTTCTTATGTCATAAATAGGATGTTAAAGTACCCTAAAAAAGCGATGTAATACTTAAAATGAAAATTAAATTAAATTACGACTTGTCTGAAGAAACCCTATTTTTCACGGGCGATAGTCTGCACGCGACAATTTTTAATATAAAACAAAAAAGTTCGATTCGCAGGAACTGCGTCATCTTAGCGCGGTTCCGTTCTTATCTCTAGTGATTATGAAGGCATAGAATAGAAACAGTTATTACTTTGTTTAGATCAATAGCGAAACAGCTATCCAAATGAAATCTCAAAACAAACCAGTCTTGAAAGGTCTTGATTTACAATCTTACCTGTATGGGTCAGCTATACCATAAGTCGGGCAGAAAGGCCTCCGCTCAGAGGCATTTGGAAAGCCTTGGGATATCTCTCTTTGAACGCTACATTTCTAACAATAAATTTATCTTCTTATTTTACTTAATCTGTTTTATTGTCAAATACATTATCTGACTATAAGCAATTTAAAAATAACAAGGAATAAAACAGACAAAAAGAACAGTTCGAATAAGCGAAATCAATTACTTTAAAGTTTTAAGCACTTATTTCTCCGATTGACATCGCCTAATCAAAACTTTCATCAGAACCATTGTTGTAGAGCATTTAGTGAGCTTTCTAATGGTCATCCTCCGTTTCACAAGATTCTCAACCTTTTTCGAGATATTAAGGAAAGTATACAAAGTTACCAAAACTTTTTATGTCTGTAAATAAAATATTTTATTCTAACCCTTCCTAAACTCCAAACGCAACAAAAATTTCAACATATTAGTTTTAATGAATGTAGAACATGCAGAAAATGTATCTACTGAATCCCATAATTCTAAGTACCAAAATCAAAGAGAAAAAGAACAGTTCGAATAAGCGAAATCAATTACTTTAAAGTTTTATGCACTTATTTCTCCGATCGACATCGCCTAATCAAAACTTTCTTTAGAACCATTTTTGTAGAGCATTTAGTGACCTTTCTAATGGTCATCTTCCGTTTCCTTTTTCGAGATATTAAGGAAAGTATACAAAGTTACCAAAACTTTTCATGTCTGTTCATAAAATATTTTATTCTAACCCTTCCTTAACTCCAAACATAACATAACTTTCAATATATTAGTTTTAATGAAATTAGAACATGCAGATAATGTTTCAACTGAATCCCGTGATTCTAAGTACCCAAACCGAATTCAAAAACTATTTTTCCAATTTTCTCAACAACGGTTAACGCTATCGCCTTGAAAATGGTTTCATTCGTTTTTCTAGCCCATGAAGCCTATAAAAAGGATTTTTTCTGCGCGAATTTCGCCCCAAACGCCATCTTCCAGTGGGCGGATTTTGCTGGTTAACGAACTTGACCTTTCAAATTGGACGACGGATTTTTGTACCAAATTTCATCAAAATCGGACCATCAGGGAAGCCAGAAATGAGCGAACAGACAAATATATATATATATATATATATATGTATATATATATATATATATAAATATATACATATATATATATATACAAATTTGAACCACCGTTATTTTCGGTCTCTAGGGGTTCTGAAACGCGAAATTTTCTAGTCGGCACTTCCGGATTGTTTCATTGTATCAACCCTATAAGCGGGGTTCCTCCCTATGGGGGAGGGAGGAACCGCGCTAAAAATAAAAATATTTTAAAAGAAGACGATGAAATCTAGTGAAGTAAGTAAGAGTTTTAGGCATTATTAATTTTGTTGGAAGTGGTAAAAAATTCTTCATTTTCTATTGAACAATGGGTCAAAAATCTTTCATAAAATCGTTTTAAATTCTAAGTAATTTACCAGAAAATATTATAAAATTTGAAGATGATTGGGTGAATATTGAAGGCGCTGGCCCGACTTGAAAAACATAGTTTTGAGAAAAATCACTTTAAAGTTTATTAAACTAAAATGTTCATTTCTTTTCATTTTTTTAATAATTTCTTGTAAAATGATAAAAAAAAAAAGGTTTGTGACTTTGAAATGCATTGAAGGAAGACCAGTGGCATTGAGTGTAAAGGCGTTTAAAAACATTTCCGCCATTTAAACTCTCTTGGACATAATTTTTTTTTTATTTATTAAAGAAGCATTTAAGCCCATAAAAAGTAGCAGCACTCCCTCAAGCTCATATGATTATAAATCCATAATTGTTAATCCGTTAACTAATTTAGGGATTATTTCAGTAAACTGTAGTGAAAAACAGGAGAAACCAATTCTGCGATACATACGATTCCAATTCTTCATCTTTCGCCTGTTCAGAATCAAGTAAAAGTATTTTCGAAAGCGACTCAATTTGACAAGAACGTTTCGTATTTTCTACTTAGTCCCAACAAGTAGATGGGACTAAAAAAAATTATCCTATTTAAAAATGTTTCTACCACAAATTAAACGCACAAAAATAATTCTACCACTGCTATTCTCACAGAAATAGTGAAAGGAAAATCCTCACAGACGAAGTAATAAGTAAGTAAAAAAATATACTACCTTATTGATATATTATTACTACCTTATTGATATATTATTACTACCTTATTGATATATTATTACTACCTTATTGACATATTATTACACCATTGATTTATTATTACTACCTTATTGATATATTATTACTACCTTACTGATATAAAAAAAAAAAAAAAAACAATTTTATTGGACCAAAACAAAACGTATTATACACAAAACAATATTTGTAAGATAAAAATTTAAAGGGTTAAAATGTCTTGATAAAGTCTGTGTTTGATTCGCGAGGTTTTTCTTTGTCCAAGTTGATAAAACATGGAACTGCTGGAGGCTGGAAGAGTCTGGTGATATTTTCGCACTAGCTTTTCTATGTGAGTGAAAAATGGATCAACCTCCAATTCACTATGGATCTGGCTGTTCCTTACGAACCAAGGAGCATTGGACACTATTCGGAGTACTCTGTTTTGAAATGTTTGTAGACGTTTTATGTGTGTGGTTCTGGCGCCAAACCAGACAGGACATGCTTACGTTAGTATGGGTAGTATTGTCGATTTGTATAGTAGTGTACCACAGGTGTGTTTTAGGGGAGTTTTTCTATTTATTAATGGGTAAATTTGTAACAGTCGTGTGTGAGCTTCTTGTAGTTTTTTGTGTATGTGATGTCGCCAAGTCAGTCTTGTGTCTAGATGTACTCCGAGATAGCGTATACTCTGGTCTTTTGGAGTCCAGAGAATTGAGTGATGACCAATTTTCAGCTCTGGTAAATCTTTATTTTGGAATTTTCTGAGAGAAAACACTTTACATGAAGATTTCACCGGATTTATTGCTAGTTTCCATTTTCGGAACCAGGATGACACCTCATCTGCAGCTTCTTGCAAGTGAAGAATCGCTTCCTTGACGTCGGTGCTCTTCGTGATGATGAGTGTATCGTCTGCAAAGGTAGCAAGGGCTGAGTTGACAGGTTCTGGCATATCACTGCAGTACAATATGTAGAGCAATGGGCTTAGTATGGCACCCTGCGGTACACCAGCTTTGATAGTTCTTTTCGTGCTGAGTGTTGTCTTCACTCTTCCTTGGAATGTCCTGCCACGAAGAAAGGAGGAAATGATGGAGTAGAGGTAAGCTGGAGGCTTGGTGTTCCGTAGCTTGTGCAGGAGTCCTTCGTGCCAAACTGAGTCGAAAGCGTTGGCTACGTCGAGAAACAGTCCAGTGGCGTATTCCTTCTTATTAAAACAATTTGTTATTATTTCAGAGACTCTTTGTAATTGTTGGACAGAAGAGTGCTTCGGTTTAAATGCGAACTGATGGTTAGGTATGCTGTCTAAAAGATGTCTTCTTAATCTAACATCAACGAGCCTTTCGAGAAGTTTCCCCAGAGTATTCAGCAGACTTATTGGCCGATAACAGCCAGCGTTGTTCTTCGGTTTCCCAGGCTTGTGGATGAAGATCACAATGGCATGTTTCCATCTTTCTGGAAAATGTCCTCGCCGGAGACAAGCATTGAAGATACTTGTTAACAGGCTGATGCATTTCCTGGGTAACTTTTTCAACACCGAGTTCGTTATCTGATCTTCTCCAGGTGATTTATTTTTAGGAAGCCTACGTATGAGAAGCGAAATTTCTTTAGGCTGTATGAAGTCGATTGTACTGTCAGTTAGTCTTGTTTCTGAGAGTGAAGACCTTACTGATATATTATTACACCATTGATATATTATTACTGCCTTATTGATATATTATTAAACCATTGATTTATTATTACTACCTTATTGATATATTATTACACCATTGATTTATTATTACTACCTTATTGATATATTATTACATCTTTGATATATTATTACTACCTTACTGATATATTATTACACCATTGATATATTATTACTACCTTACTGATATATTATTACTACCTTATTGATATATTATTACACCATTGATTTATTATTACTACCTTATTGATATATTATTACATTATTGATATATTATTACTACCTTATTGATATATTATTACACCATTGATATATTATTACTACCTTATTGATATATTATTACACCATTGATTTATTATTACTACCTTATTGATATATTAATACATCATTGATATATTATTACTACCTTACTGATATATTATTACACCATTGATATATTATTACTACCTTACTGATATATTATTACATCATTGATATATTATTACACCATTGATATATTATTACTACCTTATTGATATATTATTACACCATTGATATATTATTACTACCTTATTGATATATTATTACTACCTTATTGATATATTATTAAACCATTGATATATTATTACTACCTTATTGATATATTATTACATAATTGATATATTATTACACCATTGATATATTATTACTACCTTATTGATATATTATTACACCATTGATATATTATTACTACCTTATTGATATATTATTACATCATTGATATATTATTACACCAATGATAAATTATCACTACCTTATTGATATATTATTACATTGTTGATATATTATTACATCATTGATATATTATTACTACCTTATTGATATATTATTACATCATTGATATATTATTACTACCTTATTGATATATTATTATATCAATATTTTAAAGTTTAACAATGTATACTCGCTTTAACTATGTAAAGACATGCGTGCAGTTTATCAAAAGATATGGGGCACGCTTTAACTAATAAACGGCTCTACCTTAGGGTTACTATGGTTGAAAAAAAAAAAAAAAAAAAAAAATCTACCTTTACACCAAAAGAATGGATTCTTCGAGACTACCAAAACAAATCCTGGGATTTTATAAAAATGTGCGGCAAAAATGGAAAGTATTTTTAGTCATGTCAATCATTACTACATACTATCAATGATTGACGACTGACGGATAGATTGATGACTAATGATTAAATCGAGTCGTGACTAATGAGAATAGTTTAATCATAACTAATCCTTATAATATTTACACTATGATTGATAAGTATAAGTAATATATAATCGATTTTTTAATCATTTAGTTGATTTGTGCCCTACTCAGTACCTTGTAAATTAGCATTGGATATTTTAAAAAAGTATTTAAAAATAATTTTATTATGGAATCTCCGTAGCTACATTCATTCTTCGGATTATATTGGAATGTTAGTTCTAGATAATTCAAATGACTAATACTTTTTTTTTTTCTTTTTTTTTTTGTAGTACACCGACAACTGGGCCGAAAAATTCCTCAAACCCCCGTTTCCCGCATGAGAATCTAAGCCGTAATAAGACCGTAATGACTAAAACTATCGTGACATTTACCATGCTCAGGTTTTTAACCTTATGTACAATCTATTTGCTTCCGTTATTTGGACAACTGTTAGTTAACAGTTGGTGGTTTCTAACCAAAATGTTTTAAACGAATTATCAAATATTAATGCTCCTTTTTAAAATTCAATTAAGCGTTACTCTCCAAGAATTAATTTTTGGGTTATAACCCTAGAAGTAAGAAGAGTCTCGTTGCATTCATTAGATCCTCGGAGATAGAGGGAGCTGTAATGATACTATCGGTCTACCAACAGGAGCACTCAGTGGGAATTCTTGTAGATTAAATGTTTATTAATGAGAAGCCATCTTTGTTCTGCTCTTGGTTTATTACAGACATTACTTCAGACCACTGTTCTCGGCGGAATACATTTAACTAGGGTATATTTCCAACTCCCGCTGCTTTCGTTCTCAGATCATTTTTCCTCGGATAAATCCTTGAGAACTACTGAAGAACTTGTTTCTCTTTGAATGGAATCGATACTGTCAAGGTTGCTGGAGTGAAGTGGAGAAAAACAAACTTAGAGAAAATATGTGTCTCATTGACATTTGAGATCCTGAAAGGAAGAATGATTTAATTTGGTTTATAAAAACAAAGTCCGAATCACAAGAGTTGGGTCTTCTTTCCTAACCATCCCCAACCATACCTAATCATTTCTAAGAATCCCCAAACCAACCATAAACCATTCATACCCATACCTAAGCTTCAGCTGTGTAACTCATTGGGGGTAGTAGAGTGTAGAAGGGACAGTTGTAGCTATTGGCATGGTTTATTTTTGTTTTCAACTAATATGCTACTTGGTATTCCTCTTTATTAGAATTTTCTCTGTTAGCCCATTAAGTAGCCAATTTTTATTTTTTAATAAAATTTTAGCAGAGTGTTTATATACCTTAGAATAGCATCTGCACAAAATTTAAATCAATTCCAACAATTACTTTCTGAAATTTTAGCTGTCCTGTATATAGGACGCTGCTCCCTTTGGGATAATACAGGTATACAGGTATATGGTGCTGATACAGGTATACCCCCTCTAACCTTCAGAAGACAACAGCTCGCAGCCCGGTACATGTCAAATCTAGTAATACAACCAACGCATCCGACATATCCATATGTGTTCAACAGAAAATACAACCGAAAATTCGAAACCAATCCTTCATCCACAAAGCCAATAGGAATTAGAAATAACCAAATAACAGACTTTTTACTTTAAAACAATACGAACCTACCGCCACCCATATGCGTCCCACCGTGGACCATAAAACAACCGCAAATAAACACGGAACTCACACAAATAATAACAAAAGCTAAAGGGAAAATACCAGTACACGAAGCAAAATATAAATTTAAAGAAATTATAGGAAAAAAGAATCATGCCAGAGTAATATACACCAAAGGATCAAAAATTGCTGACTCCACATCATGCGCCATATTTAATGGAGAAAACAGCACGAAACGCAAGCTGAATAAACTCTGCAACATCCATTCTGCTGAACTCACAGCCATAGCCCTAGCTCTACACCAAAACTTAGAATCAACACAAACCGACATCGTCATCTCCACAGACTCCTTAAGTGCACTCCACAGCCTGCAGGACATTTACTCAAATAATTTACTAGTGCAAAAAATACAAACTTACCTTCATACACATGAAATGCAAGGAAACACAATAATGTTCATATGGACACCCAGCCATATAGGTATAGAGGGGAATGAGAGGGTGGATATGGCTGCAAAAGAGGCACACAACCTAAGTGAAATCACGCCAACCTTATTGACGGGAAATGAGCTATTCCTACCACTAAAAAGAAGAATAAAAGTAAACTGGGAAAATATGTGGAATGAAGTAGAAGGTAATAAACTAAAATACATAAAAACCTCAGTAGACACCTGGCACTCCTCGTCGAGGGAAAATAGAAGAGAGGAGGTAGTCATAACAAGAATGAGGATCGGACACACAAAAATCTCACATGGATATTTAATGGGAAGAGAGCAACCTCAAAAATGCCCAAGATGTAATGAACCCTTTACAATAAAGCATTCAATATCCGAATGCCACCAATTCAGAGTAGAATTAAACGAATTGAATATCCCTCCAGACATAAGAGAGGCATTAGCAGACAATGCAAATATGCTGGATAAAATAATAAGTTTTCTAAAAAAAGTTGAATTATACAACGAAATATAAAAAAAAAAAAAAAAAAAAAAAAAAAAAAAAAAAAAAAAAAAAAAAAAAAAAAAAAAAAAAAAGTATATATATACAAAATGTAAATAAATAAATAGAAAAAAGAATAAGGAATAATTAAAAAAAAAAATGCATTACTTATATTTAAAAAGTATTTATGCGTGTATATGTATATGTGTATATGTATATATATATATATATATATATATATATATATGTATATATATATATATATGTATATATATATATATATGTATATATATATATATATATATATATGTATATATATATATATATATATATATATATATGTATATATATATATATATATATATATGTGTGGATGTGTATATGTGTGCATGTGTGTATATATATATAAATGTGTGAATATCTAAAGAAATACGATTCATTCAAATAGAAGTTTCTATACTAGTAAAAAAAAAAAAATAAATAAATAAATAAAAAATAAAAAAAAAAAAAAATAAAGCAAGAAAATAAATAATAATAACTGTAAACCATAAGTATATGTTTTCCGAGAAAATAAAAACGGGAGTGTGACATAAATTGCCCTAAAGCCCAATCCATCCATCCATCCATCCTTTGGGATAAGTTATGGTAATATTACTGAAATATAATGCATAACAAATATGTTACTTATTTTAACATATTTTTACATAAAATAGAATGGCTGAACATAATAATACATATATTCAAATAAAATACATATATTCTAGGGTTGTAAACATTTTTTATGATTGAAATTTTGGAAAACGTTTTTTGTTATATTGCATTTTGTGCAAAATGTCAAAGGTTTTCCTTTACAATTAGGAACTTGACATCTCTGTTGCTTTTCTCTCTTCCGAATGAGTTGGTCCTTTCCGTCTAGCCTCACACTCTAAAATACTTTGGCTCTGGAACTTCTTGAAGCTGGTGGTCTTACCACACTCTCACCTGCATTTGCTCCGAGCATCAAATGTGTCACCGCAGTCATCCTGCGAATGTCCTTTAGGCTTTTATTTTCTTTGGGCCTTGTCTTCTATTTCACTAAAATTATAGATAACATCATATTTCTTCCGAGATACTTTTCCTTTCAAAGTTTTGTTTTGGGGAAATCTTTTAATTTTTTTTATTGAATACCTTATTTTTTTTAGTGGCACGATTATTTATAGGTTTCTCTTCTTCTGAGCTTGATGACCTGAGACTTATATGATCTATGTTACCTTGTGGTTGGTCATCCGGAAGATTTGGTTCAATATTGCCAGGAATGTCACGGACAAATGGTGGTCCCAGTTCTTCAATGTCTATTTCCTCTTGGTCCGTGTCTTCCAAGGCATCTGGTGGTAAAGCTAATATATCGGATTTTATTTCTTCCGAGAATAAATAGGCCAAAGTATCCTCAATTGCATTGAAAACTAAAGGAATAGATGTATTCTACACATAGGAAAAATATACTCATAGTAGCAGCGTCCTATTTATAGGACAGTCGATTCAATTGCAAACAATAATTAGATTAAAATATATTTTCAATAAACTATAACTTAGAATAATATTTTCATCCGTTTTAATTCAGAAAATGAAAGAAAAAGTTATTTACCAATTTTTTAGTAGGAATAAGAGACAAAGAAAATAAGGAGTTAGGGAGCAGTTGTAAAAAAGAACTTTATTATCCCACAGCTTGGAGGACACTGAAAGAGTGAGGGTCTAAACACTTGGAACTCTTACACTGACATGTCCTGATATGATTTGAGGGTAGAGGAAAATTTCCCTGCACCTCCTAATCCTGTCAGGTCATGAACAGCCACTGTCCTATAAATAGGACGCTCCCACCTAATGGGTTAATGTTCAGTTACTTGCTATCACGAAATATTCGACATTTTGGGGGGATTTTCAGGTCAGGACATTATCATGGATTTAAAAATTATCTTCATCATCTAGTACAATAAGGAAGCAGCTCTGGTTACTTGAATAGTGGAACCACAGCAACTAAAGAACTGCGTGACGTCCATTATTGACTCTCCATCTGTGTACAGCCAACACCTGCTCTTAAAAACGGATAAATACAATGTGGTAATGAGCCTCACACACAAATATGTCGGACTATATGAGACCAACCCAACCCAATCATGGCAAACCAACCCTAACTATACCTAAACAACCCTAACTATACCTAAACAACCCTAACTATACCTAAACAACTCTAACTATACCTAAACAACCCTAACTATACCTAAACAACCCTAACTATACCTAAACAACCCTAACTATACCTAAACAACTCTAACTATACCTAAACAACCCTAACTATACCTAAACAACTCTAACTATACCTAAACAACTCTAACTATACCTAAACAACTCTAACTATACCTAAACAACCCTAACTATACCTAAACAACCCTAACTATACCTAAACAACCCTAACTATACCTAAACAACCCTAACTATACCTAAACAACTCTAACTATACCTAAGCAACCCTAACTATACCTAAACAACCCAAACTATACCTAAACAACCCTAACTATACCTAAACAACTCTAACTATACCTAAACAACCCTAACTATAGCTAAGCAACCCTAACTATACCTAAACAACCCTAACTATACCTAAACAACCCTAACTATACCTAAACAACCCTAACTATACCTAAACAACCCGAACCATCCATAATCTTCGTTTTTTAGCCCTAGTGTCATTTGGAATAGGAACAGCTTATATTTTGTATAGATCATTCGTGATAAATTTAAACACTTATTCCAATAAAATCTCAAAGAATAGCAAGATTCTTGTTACCACAGTGGGCAAGAAACATACAATATCCTAAACCTTAATCAGTCTGCCTTGTCCAATTTCGCTCAAGTAAAAGACTACAGAAAATATATGTTTCTCAATTACCTACTTACCTTATTTACGTATTACACTAATTCAAAAAAAAGAACAACAATCAATTATAAAATAAGGGAAATAGAGGGGAAAAAAAGGCCGTTCAAACGAACAGAAGTGGTACTTGCCACATTAAGAACTGGTGAAATCCCTACATCTTTCGAAAATATGGCATGCAGTTCCTCCGTTTTCCCAACCGTATTCGATGTAATATAGAAAGCCTTCAATAATCCCAAGAAAAATCTGAAAAATCGAGAAAAAATCCTCTCTCCGTAGGGAGGAAAACCTCTTATGAGGTTGACCACAAGACGCTATCCGAAAGACCGGTTCCGGTTATACGTTTAACGTTTCTGAACCCATAGATCAGAAAAATTAGGGTAGTTCAAATTTTTGAATAGATATATTTGCCAGATCGCTGTCTCACAGGCTCAAAAATGGTTCGATTTTGATCAAATTTGGTACAATTTTGTTTAATTTAAAAAGGCGAGTTCATTATCCTACAGAATCCGCCTACAGGAACGCTGTTTTATTGGTAAAATTCTGACGAAAAAATTTTTGTTTTTACGGTTTTTCGTTTGCAGTCATCTACGTTCCACTTTTCATGGAATCTTTAACGCATGGAAACGAATGAAACCATTTTCAAAGCGATATTTTTATCATTTCTTGAGAAAAGTGGATAAAACTAGTTTTTCTTTCGAATTTTCGTATGGGTACTTAGTCATTGGATTAAGTTTAAATATTTTCTACGTGTTTGAAATTTATCCAAAATAAGATATTTATTAACAAACATGAGCAGTTATGAGATTTTTTCCATTTTGCTGGGACGTGGTTATACGTATGGCCTTTCTGGGGGGGGGGGGGTTTTCTTTTCAAAATCCTGGCTAAAAAACATGTTTACCTATACATAACCTGTCCCAAAAATCTGTGTTATGTAAAATATGTCATTTTATATTATAAGACAGTGACCCTTTTTTTCCAATATATTCGCCTGTGGCAGAAGGTCAATTTTATAAAAACACACTTTCTTTCTTCTGTACTCTTTTATAAGGCTCTACATGTTTCACGTCGCTGTGACGCCTCTTCAGGAGCACTTAATCTAAATAAAATAAAGTATGGTTACAGCCTATCCTGCGGAAGGTTCTCTAAGGTTCTCTAATGGATAGGCTGTAACCATATTTTATTTAATTTAGATTAAGTGCTCCTGAAGAGGCGTCACAGCGACGTGAAACATGTAGAGCCTAATAAAAGAGTACAGAAGAAAGAAAGTGTGTTTTTATAAAATTGACCTTCTGCCACAGACGAATATAGGTAATTTTATGTACCACAAAAATGTTGAGCTTCTTTAAAAGTATTACCAACTAGCTGAATACCCGTGCTTCGTCACGGCATCTAAGTAGTTATTTTATTGGTTTAACTAATGTAAGATCAAAATTAGCGCTACTATATAATTTTGTGCATTTTATTATAGCACGGTTCCCACTATATGTTATTCGTCAATTGATAAGTAATAGAAGTATAATGTTTCTCCGGACCACTGTCAACAAACAGATAACGTAGAGATAACCCGTTATCTATAGGTTAACGGTGACAGAAGGTTATCGATACAGGTTAAAATTCGTTTTCAATAATAAATATACGTTAAAATTTAAAATCTTATGTTTCCAAGATGTCATTTGGAAACACCCATTATATTTGCGAGTACTACCAAGAGGTGTTCTGACTGGGGTGAGGATGCTGTGCAAGGGTTCTGGATATTATTACCTCGGATGGACCATCACCAGGTATAGCGTAAACTCAATGAGGGAAAAAATCACAGTATATTTCTAGTAATTCAAGGTCTGCTATCATAGTTGAAATTAACCTCAATTAAAAATAATACTATGAAATAGATACAGCTATCGTAACAGCTGTTCTGTATTCATCCTAGCAACGCATGCTGCCTAGGTTTGCCTGCTCTAACCAACTAAAAATTCAAACCCCTCTAAAAATACCTACAAATTTGGATTTCAAAAAATCCTTTTTTAGCGAGTGTTTACGTTCTAATGGGAGTCCCCATGCAAAATTTGAAATTTTTTTGTCAAGTGGTTTGGGCTCTGCGATGATAGGTCAGTGAGTCAGTCAGTGAGTGAGTGGTATTTGACAAATATATAGTTGATATCATTTCCAAAATTATTGGTATATATACTTTGACCTTATTATTGAATAATTCGTTGAGAACAACTAAAATATAGTTAATTATTTATAGTTACTCCAGTGTACCTTACTAATATTAACATGATTTCTGAGAATGTATTTGTGTGCATTAACACTGTTTACACTTGGCTGCATGACAGGAGCACTTAGTCGCCATCTAGCACATAATCCTAAATCCCCATTAGCTAAGCTCAGCTCATGCGTTTAATGCGTTCAACCTTAAACAGGTAGCGAAACAATATTATAACTAATGAATTCTAGTAATATTTCGTATATATATATATATATATATATATATATATATATATATATTTGTATATACATATATGGGTGTGTGTGTGTATGTGTGTGAACTAATGTTCTATAACATTATATCTATGTACTTGAAAAGCTACACAAGATTGGCCAAGTAAACCTATAGAAATTACACAGAATAATAATATGTTGTAATAAGAATGTATAGGGCAAAAAAATAGAACAAAAGAATAAAATGGAAAGAATATAATAATGTGGAATACTATAAAAAGTCCGTCACGCAGGACCTGCATTGCCAAGCACATACTTGAGTACGGTGGGTGAGTGCATTCTGTACTCATTAATTTGCTTAAAATAAACTAAATAAACTTAAAAAAAAAGTCCGACTCACAGGAACTGCATCATTTTGCGCATTTCCGTTCTTATCCCTAGTGTCATTTGGAAAACTTTCGATCTTTCTTGAAATATGTACACGCGTATAGAAATATAGAAGGCTCTATTACTCCTCCATTTTTTTCGACGTTAGCTCTAGGAAAACACCATTACCTTTAAATTTCTCATTTTCCTGTATTTTTGTACGAATTTTACTGCTATATGCAATTATACAAAAAAATCACAGCCAATTAAAACCTTAGGCAAACAGAGACAATATCTCTTTCAAAATAACATAATTAGCAACTTCGAAGTTATAAGCACTTACATCTGAAATTGATATCGCAAATTACATCTGAAACTTAAGTAGAAAATTTAGTAAAATTTCGAATAGTCGCCCTCCGCTTAGCACGATTTCCCAATAATGTCGAGATATTTTACAAATATACTTAGATCCGAAACATATCCATGTGTATTAATAATTTTTTTTAGCATAAATATGCTTTAGCGACGACTAAACTGAAAAAAATGTTATAAAAGTCCGACTCGCAGGAACTGCATCATCTTAGCGCGGTTACGTACATCTCGAAGAAATGGAATAGATTAGCATCACAAATCACAGGAAACTGACTGTAGCCAACTTACACAGAAGCGGATAATTCTTAATCTGTATAAGTCAATACAATTATGTACTGAGAACGTACTAACTCTTTGACTACTGCTGAGAAGGCTCTTTTCTAAACAACCAAAAATTCGTTGTCATTATAAGTATCTTGTTTTACTTGAAAATTTGTTTTACTGTTATAATCAATTGTAAATATGTGCTTCATAGCGAATAAAATTCCATTCTGTCGTGGGTTAAATCTTTCTATAAAATAAGAAATAACGATACCTTCAGTTGGAGGCTATGAGGAAGGTTATATAGATAGGAGAATTCAAAACAAACTACGTCATCATGATCACCACAGCCACTCCAAAGTTATTACCAATACCTTTCACCGTTTCTTAGCTTATTTTACTACAATACTAATTTTACTGATAAATGCAATATAAAACAAGAAACAACCAATTATAAAGTGCGATAAACAAAGAGAAAAACCCTTTCGAAACAACAAAACGAACACTTTTTAAGTTTTAAGCGCTTATATCTCTGATTGACATTGCCCCATCGAATATTGCTTCAGAACCTTTTTTGTAGAGAATTTAGTAAGCATTCGAATGGTCACCTTCCACTTACCACGATTTCCCAACCGTTATCGAGATATTTACGAAAAATATATGAAGATCCGAAAACTTTTCATGTCTGTTAATAAAATAATTTTTTTCGCCTACTTCCTTAACTCCAAATATAACCAAAGTTTAAAAATATTAGTTGGGATTCATTTCCAAGATGTAGAAAATATTTCAATTGAATCCCGCGATTCTAAGTACTCACAAAAAAATAATTACTTACAAAAACATTGATTCCACTTTTCTCAGAAACGGGTACATATATCACCTTAAAAATGGTTTCATTCGTTTTCTTATGTTAAGAAACCTGTAAAACAAGTACCTGCAATCATATAAACTCAAAAACGTAAGCGTTACGATTTTTTTGCGTGAATTTCCCCCCAAACACTATCTTCTAGGGGCGGATTCTTCTGGTTAACAAACCTGACCTTTCAAATTAGACGACAGATTTTTGTACCAAATTTCATCAAAATCGGACCATTTTTGAGGCCGCCAGAGAGCGAACAGACAAGCATATATATAAATATATATATATATATATATATATATACAAATTTGGGCCACCTATATTTTCGTGGTTTATTGGGTCTGAAACGTGAAATTTTCTAGTCGGCACTTCCGGATGAGGTCAACCTCATAAGCGGGTTCTCCATATGGAGATAGGGAGTAACCGCGCTAAAAAGAACGTTACAAAAAAGTGTTACAAAAAGGTGTCACAAAAAAAGTGTCCGGTGGTGTTCGCGCTTGCGGGGTGGCTATGAACGAAAAAAGAAGACTGTATATTATACAGTACATTACATAGGTTTGTCGGGTGGAGCTAAAGCATATTTAGGTTCCCGAATTTGAGCAGAAGTCTCTAAACGAAATTAATTTTTCCTAATACTTTCGTACCTCTACAAAACAAACCAAAAATTTGTATATTTTATATTAGATGAATGCCAAACGTCTGAAACAAGTTTCAGTGAATCAATCGTTTACGAATACCCACACTGAAAGGACCCCGCCCTTTCCTAATGGAAAATGGCTTTCGGTCAAATTGAACGAAGCTATGCTCGTTGGATAGAGAAAGTCTTTCTGAACAAAAGTCTCCATGGGCTCAAAACCCGAAAGTTGAAACTTTTGGTACTTTTGGGTATCCGAAGTTTTCCATTTTTAATTTTTGCAAAATCTCGAGATCTCTGGTTGGAAGGTTTCCTAAGCCATTTGGCCAGTTAAAAAAAAATACCTATCAATTATTTTTCTAAGAGCTTTCGAACGACACCACATTTGACACTCCTACCCCCCCCCCCCCCCCCCCCCCCTCCACCCAGTGAGTGGGGGGGGGGAGTTTTTTTTTTGCAATTATCGTCTATCCATTATCATTTGAAGATATTTTTGACGGCAATACACTGAAACCTTGCCTCATACCCTTACCCCACCCCCAACCCCTTGGGATATGCTTGTCATCATCAAAACATCAAATATCCGACTTCATACTTGCTGAATCATACGTTAGATGCAGCTGATCGATAGCAAACGAAAAGTCAAAACAGGTGACAGTAGTCTAAGAGACAAAAAGCGGCCCTTTTCAGGGCCACTAATGTTAAAGTCTGCTAATGGAACACTTTTTTTGCGAAAAAAGGACTTATTTGGAAATATACGAGCTGAAGGTGGGTTGGGGATTGGGGTGGGGGTGGGGTAAGGGTGTGAGGCAAGGTTTCAGTGTATTGCCTTCGAAAAGATCTTCAAATGATAATGAATAGACGATAATTACAAAAAGAAGTGTCCCCCCACTCCCGTGGGTGGAGGGGGGGGGGAGGACTGTCAAATGTGGTGTCGTTCGAAAGGTCTTCGAAAAATAATGGATAAGTATTTTTTTTTTTTTACTGGCCAAATGGCTTAGGCAACCTTCCAACCAGAGATCTCGAGATTTTGCAAAAATGGAAAACTTCGGATACCCAAAAGTACCAAAAGTTTCAACTTTCGGGTTTTGTGCCCATGGAGACTTTTGTTCAGAAAGACTTTCTCTATCCAACGAGCATAGTTTCGTTCAATTTGACCGAAAGCCATTTTCCATTAGGAAAGGGCGGGGTCATTTAGTTTGGAAAAGTAGTTGTATCAATATTTCTCCTAAGCGGTTGCAGATGTAGCGTAAAAAATAGATTCATTAGTTGTTTACGTTAAGGAACTTATAAAAGGGGTATCTGAAAGCATATGAATTGTAAAAGGTAAGTGTAAAGCGGCCCCTACACGGTGAGTAATAATGACATTATCAGTAATGTCATTACTATTCAACTCTCGTCATTCCATATCATCATTACAATGTACACCTTACACCGTCATTCCATGGATCATTTTTAATGTCATTACTTTTCTTCAGTGTGCATTGTCATCTCCGTGACAGAAGCGTTTTTAATAATGGATCCTCGCAAAGTCGCCTGTGTAGTTATAATTGCGACACTAGCCACAAAAAACACGTGAAACGTTCGTAAAGGCCTTAATATGACACATATCCTTCCAATCGGGGCGTTTCTAAGTGTTCTGGGACCGAGGTTATGTGCAAAAAAGTTTACATTTTATTTTTATTTTGATAACCATTTTTCGCAAATACCTTTTGAGATAATACAATAGTCATTTATAAATATATAAATACTAGTTTGCTTGAAAACGTAAGCATATTTTTCAATATATCTGACGAAATATAAATTATAGTTTAACGATTATATTTTCTTCTAATCTACTCTATAAGACAAATGAATTGGCAAAAGAATGACGTCAACATTATTTTTTAAAGTCGATATAAAAAATAAAGCACTTTCAACCTATTTTATATCGTCGATACAAATGCAAAGTAACGAATGTGAAAAGTGGTTGGTACCTTATAGATGACTTTATATATATTTTATGCTATGATATATTTTAATTAGACTTAATGCGGACTCGTTACTTTGATATATATATATATATATATATATATATATATATATATATATATATATATTACTTTTATAACTATAATGTTACCAAGGTAGAGTCATACATTTCAATTCATCTTATTTTTTGCCCTTACTACTCAATCTAGTTCAACCTTTACACCTGTTTCACCTAGTTACAGCTCGAGATAGACTGAGTAATGACGGATTTATGATGTAGCGCTCCCTACACCATCATTACTAATGACAGTATCCTCTCCACTTTCAGTAATGATGAAGCCCCAGATCAGAAAATCCGGATTCACATCATTACTGTTCGTCATTCCAACTTTGTCCACCTTACACTATCGTTATTACTGTCATTTTGATAAGGTAATGTCATTATTACTCACCGTGTAGGGGCCGCTTAATGATAAGTGTATAAATTTGGATAATTATGGTATTTTATATTTTAAATTAACAGCTGCCTCAATTATTAATTTTTATTTAATTTCGGCAAGTTATTTTTAGCCTTATCCAAAATATTCTTTGACTTATTACATCTTCTTCTGCAATAAATGTTTCAAGGTTCTTCATAAAGGAAGATAAATATCCTTCGGGCATAAAAAAGGAAGCCCCCCTCCCCCCATTTCATAAAAGTTTAAGTTACATTGCTAATTTTATTCTTGGAGAAAACTGACTCGAACAAGAACATCTGAATTCCATTGCCCTGGAGCATTATGGCTAATTGCTTTGTTGAACAAACATAAATTTTATCCGACATCATATATTAAATGATTTTTATTTAGCATTTTTACAGGAATTATTGTCTAAAATCAGAAACTTTTACGTTTTCAATGAGAAAAAATTATTTTAGGTTCTGACAACGAGGCGAAATTCCGACTCGCAAGAACTGCGTCATCTTAGAGCTTTTCCGTTCTTATCCCCAGTGTCATTTTTTTTTTTTTTTTTTTTTTTTTTTTTGCAATAAGGGGAAAACCTAAAAGGCCCTCAGGGGATTCGCCTCGTACAACTCCCCCAGTGTGTGTGGGACTCTCACCCACCAAAAACCCCTCATTTCTGGTATGATTCCCTCTTGGAACAGCTGCTATGGCCAATCTTCAAGAGGGTACCAGTGTCATCCCCTAATCCCCTTGCTAATCCCCAGTGTCATTAGCAAAGCAATAGAAGCGTTAACTGTTAGGATTTGACATTTCGTGAAAAATATAAAATGAAATATCAAAGACAAAGAAGATTTGAGGCGCCACAACAGGAAAATTTCAGTACTCTGCGGAAATTACTCCACCCTTTGTGACAACGTTCGCTCTTGGAAACAAATATTATTCAGGTTTTGTTACCTTCTTGTATTAAAATACTCATTTTACAGTTAAAGCTAGGTACATGGTAATGCGCAAGGCCACGTTCCGGCCTACGCACACGGTGTATTAAAGCCGATTCTTACCCTCTCATAACTTTGAACCAGTTAAAGATAAAGTTATGACATTTTACTGAGGTATTAACCCTTTCCGTACGCAACGAGCCGCGAGGAGATGTGTTCTGCTGTACGGGATACTGGGAGCCAGCATTGGTCCCCCTGTACGGGATACTTTTCCCACTCTCGGTCACAGCGCCTCGACTTCCAGCGATCTCCTCGCCGTAGTAAAACTCGTCTTTTATCATTTTGATTTTTATTTTCCTTACAATGATTATTAATTTTTATTTATGTTCAATTAGTTTGGCGTGTCAATAATTATTTTAAGTTGAATAACTTTCTTTAAAAATAAGTAATAAAAAAGCTATATTATATACGAGTAAAAAAAAAGAAGTTTTTTTATGAATAATTAAAATTAAATACTTAATAACTACGGCAAATAAATTTTCCGTCTTCATTTTTGATCCGTGCCTTTGTACACCGGCGGAGTTAATTTTTTTTTTTTTTTTTTTTTATGTATAATATTTAGTTTCAAAAACAAAAGCATAATTATAAATATTTACAGTTGATTTAATGAATCATTTAATTAAATATGTAATATATTAAACATTTTAATTAAATATTTGTTTAAAAATGGAGGACACGCTATAAAAAAAATAGTTTTTCTAAATTTAACAAAACACGAATATAAGATCTTAACTTCAGGACTAAAAGTTAACTGATTTGGCAAAAACAAGTTGTTGAGAATGTACAGAAGTATAAAAACAAACGGTAATTTGACGTGGGTTGACAGGGTAAATGTGCGGAGAAGACAATGAGTTCTAATTAGACTAAAAACTACCAAAAACTTCATTCAAAGCCATCTAGTAATAGGCAGGAATACTAGAAGTACAATACCATAACGCTAGATAGCTCTGGAGTCGAGAAATAAGAAGATAAAGAATGCGAGAGATACGCCAAGCTCTCGACTGCTGTACAAGTCCACGGTACGTGGGTCCCGTCTTCCTTCGACTTCTACACAAGTCCACGGTATGTGGGTCCCGACCGCTCTCGACTGCTGGAGCAGTCCACAGTACGGAAAGGGTTAAAGTAATAGATGTAAGTAAAATTGGAATGTTTCATAATTCTGTAATGAATAGTTCCCGAGATATAGGTTCTGGAAAATCGAACTTTATAGGACTCACTCACTCATCAAAGTTATTGGGCACTTCCCAAGAAGCTAGAAACTTGACATTTTGCACGATGATAGAAATTAAAATTTTATTAAAGTGAAAAATTGAAAATTCCTGAAAAAATTGTGTTTGACTACACTTCCAGAGGGGGGGGGGTGCGAAACCCATCATGTGGGGTATCAAATGAGTCGTCTTGTTATGGAGAACCTATATTTGACAATATAAGAAATTTTCAGATCCATCATAACATTATTATATACATGCCTAATATTTACCCATGCAGCTTAATCGATACTGCCTATGCCACGGGTTCGAAACTGTGAACCCAAACAGTTAACGATTTGCGTTATTAGATTTTAATATTAGTTGTTTGGTTTCTAATTTATTTTTGCTTTTCTAGATGCAGAGAGTAGATGAATAATGGCAAAATAAAAGTTCAACTCGCAGGAGCTGCGTCATTTTAGCGCGGTTCGTTCATGTCCCTAGTGGAATTAGTAAAGAAATATACGCAGTTATTGTCATAAAAACCGACTAAAACGCATTTAAAAAGAACAATACTAATAATTTTGAAGTTTTAAACACTTATTTCTCGGATTGACATCACCCCATCAAAAACTACATCTAAACCTTTTTTGAAGGAAATTTAGAAGGTATCACCTTCCACTTACCACGATTTTCACGGGTTTCAAGATATTTTGGAAAATGCACTAAGAATAAGATCCGAAAACGTTTTATGTCGATTATTGAAATTCGTTTTAGCGCGGTTACTCCCTATCTCCATAGGGAGAACCCGCTTATGAGGTTGACCTCATGACGCGATCCGGACGTGCTGACCAGAAACATTCTCGTTTCAGACCCTATAGATCACGAAAATATAGGTGGCTAAAATTTGTATATATATATATGTGCTTGTCTGTTCGCTCTCTGGCGGCCTCAAAAATGGTCCGATTTTGATGAAATTATGTACAAAAATCTGTCATCTAATTTGAAAAGTCAAGTTCGTTAACCAGCAGAATCCGTCCACTGGAAGATAGTTTTTGGGGCGAAATTCGCGCAAAAAAAATCGTAACGCTTACGTTTTTGGGTTCATATGCTTGTAAGTACTCGTTTTATATGTTTCTTAACATAGGATTCCTGAGAAAAGTGGAATCAATGTTTATGTAAGTCATTATTTTTTTGTGGGTACTTAGAATCGTGGGATTCAATTGAAATATTTTCTAAATCTTTGAAATTAATCCCAACTAATATGTTTAAATTTTGGTTATATTTGGATTTTTCGTAAATATCTCGATAACGGTTGGGCAATCGTGGTAAGTGGAAGGTGACCATTCGAATGCTTACTAAATTCTCTACAAAATAGGTTCTGAAGCAATATTCGATGGGGCAATGTCAATCAGAGATATAAGCGCTTAAAACTTAAAAAGTGTTCGTTTTGTTGTTTCGAAAGGTTTTTTCTCTTTGTTTATCTCACTTTTTAATTGGTTGTTTCTTGTTTTATATTGAATTTATCAGTAAAATTAGTATTGTAGTAAAATAAGCTAAGAAACGTTGAAAGGTATTGGAAATAAGTTTGGAATGGGTGCGGTAATCAAGATGGCTGTGGCCAATATCATGATGGCGTATACATAGGTTTGTTTTGAATTCTTTCTATATAACCTTCCTCATAGCCTCCATTTGAATTTATCGTTACTGAAGCACATATTTACTGTTGATTATAACTGTAAAACGAATTTGCTAGTAAAACAAGATACTTAAAATGACAATGATTTTTTGGTTGTTTAGAATAGAGCCTTCTCAGCAGTAGTCCAAGAGTAAGTACGTTTTCAGTAAAAAATTGTATTGACTCAGATTAACAATTATCCATTTCTGTGTAAGTTGGCTAGTGTCAGTTTCCTGTTATTTGTGATGCTAATCTATTCCATTTCTTCGAGATATACGTAACCGCGCTAAGATGACGCAGTTCCTGCAAGTCGGACTTTTTTTTTAAAGACTTCCTTGCCTCTAAGCAAAACCAAAATTTAAATATTGTACATTAGATGAATGTCGAACATCTAGAACAAGTTTCAACTGAATCAATCGTTTCTGAATATCCAAACTGAAAATTAGTTTGGAAAAGTAGTCGTATGAATGTTTGTCGTGAAAGGCTACGGATATCGATTTGAAAATAGTTTCATTCGTTTTCCTGTGTTACGGGATCTATAAGACGAATACCTGTAAGCACATGAATTTGAAAACGTAAGCGTTACGATTTTTTTTCCGCAAGGATTTCGCTCCAAAAACTATCTTCCGGTGGACGGATTCTGCTGGTTACAGAACTTGAGCCTTCATATTAGTCGAAAGATTTATTTACTAAATTTCATCAAAAGCGGACAATTTTTGAGAGATATATGAAGCGGAAATTATGGATTCTGGACAGAGCAGAAGATAAAGATACCAAGACCCCAGAGAACAAAGCAGCAACAATGTATATGCTAAATCATGTGTTTCTCCAGCTCAAATATATGAATACTAATTTATATAATTAAATCAACAATGATTTATTATTACTGTTAAATTTATATATTTTGGTATATCTAACATATTGATATTTTTAGAGCAGTTCCTCCCTCCCTCCATAGGAAGGAAACCCGCTTATGAGTAGTTTAATTTGCATATATATATATATTTTCTTGACATTGATTTGGCTGGACGGTGGTGGTACTGCATCATAATAGGAAAACCAACAAACTCCAAGGTCTCCACCACAAATGATTTATTTTTTAAACATAACACTCCCTCAACTTCCAATTCAGACGTGAACCGAATAGACCCATGACATCCATTGGCGTACTTTAACAATCCAGTCAATTCATCACGCGACCCGGAAAACCCCAACAATACGTCGTCCACATACCTGTACCAAAATTTGATCCGACCATAGAATAGATTTTTCTTAGTATTTATGAAACATGCCTCAAACCAGTCCATAAACATGTCAGCCGCTAAAGGGCTAATGGGAGAACCCATAACCAGGCCTGTGTTTTGTTTGAAAAATTTTCCCCGATATTTACAATAATTTTGGCGTAAGCAGATTTTAAGTAATTGTATGAATTCTGAAATAACTACAGGATTGATTTTTCTGTTTTTTAATACTTTTTTTTTTTTTTTTTTTTTTTTTTTTTTTTTTTTTTTTTTTTTTTTTTTTTTTTTTTTTTTTTTTAAACATACATAAATACTAAGAAAAATCCATTCTATGGTCGGATCAAATTTTGGTACAGGTATGTGGACGACGTATTGTTGGGGTTTTCCGGGTCGCGTGATGAATTGACTGGATTGTTAAAGTACGCCAATGGATGTCATGGGTCTATTCGGTTCACGTCTGAATTGGAAGTTGAGGGAGTGTTATGTTTTTTGGATTTACAGATAACGAGAGAGAAGAAGGCTCACTCATTTGGCATATATAGGAAGCCCACTTTCACAGATACCTTGATTCCATCTGACTCGAGTCATATTTATAGGCACAAATTGTCTAGTTTTATATATTTAGTTGACCGAATGCTGAGGATCCCACTTAGTAAAGGAGACTATCAAAATGAACTAAATACCATAAAACACCTAGCACAGGTGAATGGTTATGGAAAAACGTTAGTGGATAAACTAGTGAAGAGACGTCTCAAAAAAATATATGGGAAAGATGGGGACAAAGAAGAGTCGCATAAAACATCGATCAAATGGTGTTCTATGCCATATATAGAAGGTCTTTCAGACAAGTTGGGGCAACAGTTAGGTAGCCAAGGTATTAATGTGGCTTTCAAAAACCTTGGCTCTTTAAAGTCTCTACTGTGTAATGCCAAGGAAAAAGTACCTTTAGTGGAGAAGTCTGGGATTTACAAGATGAAATGTGCATCGTGTGAGGCGTCTTATATTGGACAGTGTGGTCGTAAATTGAAGAAGAGGTGTTATGAGCATATGACGTATAACTCGTCGGAAATGTTCACTCATTTGCAAAAAGAAGACCACAATAAAGAGGCCCTCGATGTAACTTTGTTGCACAATATTAAAAAGGGGTATAAGATGAACGTGATAGAAGGGATCGAGATTAAATTAGATAAACTAATAAATAAAGGTAAAAATCTCAATACGAGGACGGATACTTGGCGTTTAAAATACGGGACTGAAGAAGGATTATCCCGGCTCAGAGAGTTCCCAAGAAGAGACCTCAGTCTACGGGTGAACCGCCTGCAGTGAAGAACTGGGTGGGTACCTCAGCATTAGGTTTTAATTTTTATTTTTAACTTGTGATTCACTAGTGTTTTTTTTTTTGTTTTTTTTTTTTTTGTTTTTTTTATTTATGTACTTATTTATTTATTTTGTCGTACGTGTGCTTGGACAGAAAGTGTGTATTCTGCTGTTTTTAATGTATATTTGAGTATGAATGCTTGTGTGGTTGATTACGTGTTTTGTGTTTTAGGATTTAATTGGTTTTTATGATTGCATTGATTGTTTTTAAATGGTTCCTGACAATTTATTTGATAAGCTGATTCTCAGGTGTTAAAGATTATATATGTTTTGTTTTTCTATGCTGTAGAAGCACTGAGGATGGAGCTGTAGACTCCGAAAGCTTGCTTTGAGTGAATAAAATAAATCATTTGTGGTGGAGACCTTGGAGTTTGTTGGTTTTCCTATTATGATATATATATTTGTCTGTTCGCTCTCTAGGTACCTCAAAAATGGTCCGATTTTGATGAAATTTGGTACAAAAATCTTTCGTCTAATTTGAAAGGTCAACTTCGGTAACCAGCAGAATCCGTCAGCAGAAAGATGCTTTTTGGAGCGAAATTCGCGGAAATAAAATCGTAACGCTTACGATTTCGAGTTCTTATTCTTGCAGGTACTCGTTTTATAGGTTTCTTTACGTAGCCATTCGCAAGCTTTCTAATTTCTCTACAAAAAAGGTTCTGATGTAATTTTTGATTGGGTGGTGTCAATCGGAGAAATTAAGACTTGAAAATTTGCAATTAATAGTTTTGCTTTTTTGAACGTGTTTTTTTATCTGTTTACCTAACGTTTTAACTGGTCGTTGCTTATTTTAATTGAATTTAACAGTAAAACGACTATTTGGATAAAACAAGCTAAGAAAAAGTTTTAGTAGTGGTTCTAAGAGCGAACGTTGATAAGGTGTGGCGTGTGGGTTTTGGCGCCTTAACTCTATTTTCTCTTCAAGATTTTACTTTATATTTTTCATGAAAGACCAATCCCCACCAATAACTGCTACTATACTATAAGATGACGCAGTTCCTGCGAAAGAAAGTTTTAATAAATCCTGTTCTCTCCACAAACAAATTTTGCATGGTTGAACTCTAGAAAACGTTTTGTTTTATCACAATTTCTGCGTAAAATGTATTCCGCAAATTATCCGGAATAAAATACATATTATCTCAGTGAATGAATGAACGTCACGTGCGGAGAAAATGATACACATTTAGAGCTTAATTCATAGCATTTATCATTACAGTAAAATTACTGTAATTAAAATAATAATTCACTATAAGCATTGGAATTTCGCAAGGTAAACAGATTTCTAGCTCTTTATGTAAATTCGGATATCAAATAAAAGTTTTAATAATTATAAAAACAAATGTACTTTACGATATGTATATATTGCATAATTTACAACTTGTCGAGGGAATAATATTTTTGACTGACTATATCTACTATATATTTGTCAAATACCACTCACTCACTCACTCACTCACTCACGCATCTATCAACGCCCAGCCCAAACCGCTCGACAGAAAATTTTGAAATTTTGCATGGACACTCCCTATATAACGTAGGCGCTCGCTAAGAAAGGATTTTTTGATATTCGTATTTTTAAGCATTTTTAGGGGGGTTTAAAGTTTGAGATGCCTATACGGATGGCTCGAAGGACAAAAATGGGGTTGGTTCCGCCATTTATTCAGACGATAGAGGATACATGTTCACTTTAACACCTAACTGCAGTATCTACACGGCCGAATTATTAGCTATCAACAAGGCTCTTAATATAGTAACTCCAAAAGATGGCAATATTAATATTTTTACAGACTCCCTATCAGCACTACTAGCCTTGAATAATCCATTCACCAAACATCCACTGACAATAGACATCTTAGAATCACTTGATCAGCTAAACCACCAAAACCAAAATGTTACATTTGTCTGGATCCCCAGTCATTGCGGCATAAAGGGCAATGAAGCAGTTGACGAGTTGGCTAAAAAGGCCATAGGAGAAGGAATTGAATACCCCAGGATACCTCAGGGTGATGTTCTGAACTATGTGAAGCAGACAATTCTAGAAAAGTGGCAACAAACCTGGGACTCTGTAACTGATAATAAATTACGAATTATAAAAAAACAAGTAACACCTTGGCTTACATCAATTCGGCCAACTAAAAAAGAAGAACGCATCCTGACTCGCCTTAGGATCGGCCATACAAGATTATCCCACTCATATCTAATGTCCCGAGGCGCCCCTCCAATTTGTGAAAAATGTAACCAAATCATCACCGTTCACCACCTGTTGATTAATTGTAAAATCTATGAGAAACACAGAAGAGAAGCCCAGCTATCTGATAGAATTGATGAAATATTAGCGGATCATCACAAACAGATCAATAAGCTATTCGAATTTTTAACATCAAGTGAACTAATAAATAATATCTAAAAATATAAATTAAATATAAATACATAATCAAATATGTGACACCATAACAAATATCATAATCTAAATATTTAAATCACCTCAAAAATATCGTAAACAAGGAAACATTAAAATTAAAATCATCCGAAATAATAACCTTCAAATAAAATTATAATTCCATTCCCCCACTCTTTCTGGTTAATTTCGCGGAACGCCAATAGAATCAATTAAACAAATAAACATCTATAATCTTGTGTTTAATGACCCCATAGTGGTTGACGACACATTAAACAAATAAATAAAAAAAAAAAAAAAAAGTTTGAGTTGGTTAGAGAAGGCAAGCCTGCGTTGCTAGGACGATAAAGAACATTTGTTACCGTACATTATCTATCTCATAGTATTATTTCTAATTGAGGTTAATTTCAACTATGATGGCAGACCTTCAATTACTAGAAATTAACTGTCCCTCATAGAGTTTTAATTGCGTTTCTTTTCTGCCTTTCCCCGTCAGATAGGCTTGCCATATTTTTGGAGAGTTAAACCGAGACACATTAAAATGGGATGGGCATACCAGGGGGGTGGATAAAAAGAGTACAAATTATAAGCAAAATGGTTGGTGAGTTTTAAGCCAAGCAACTAACGGGAAGGGGGAATCCTAAACTGTTAGTCTACCCAAACCTTAAAAATAAGAACGGAACTTTTTTTGCTACTTGATTTTCTTAAAAAAATGTCTCAGCCAAATAGTAGTGTCTGGCAGCTGGCAGCGCTGTGCAGGTAGTTCCAGCGTTTTACAGTTAGATTACTTCTCATTTCTTTGACACTGTGAGCAGTAGTAAAAATGTTAATTGTTGAAAAGTAACCGATTTAAAAAAGATTCTTATAAACATTGTATAGTAACGTAATTTTAATGAAACATTATTTAACGTAATAAAATAACTATTTATCTGCCGTGACGAAGCACGGGTATTCAGCTAGTATGTATATAAATATATTGCATAATTTACAACTTGTAGAGGGAATAATATTTTTGACTGACTATATATGTATATAAATATACACTCCTGACTATATTTGTATATAAATATACCCTCCTGGCCAAATTTGTTTGTACACTTTGCTTTTAGTGCAAAACATTAAACTTTGATTTAATTCTTAATTTCTAATGATTGGAAATCACTATTTGCTTGTATATAAAACAAATAATAAGGCCAATAACCTTGCTAGAATATTTTCTACCTATATTGTGGAATAGAAATAGGATTAATCAGGATATGACAAACAAAACTTGGCCAAATAAAATTGTACACCTCTTATCTACCCTGAAACTGATGGATTAAGTCATTTTAAAGTTTCCTACTGTCTGAGACAGGTCTTGTATTAAAGCAAAACGTTTTCATTTGATCTAATTTCACGAGTAAAAAAATAAGTAGAACGGGCATCATCATGTAGAGCGGTGGCAGAAAAATTTAATCTTCTGAATATTACGGTGGTGTATATGATAAAAAAGTCCGACTCGCAGGAACTGCGTCATCTTAGCGCGGTTACGTACATCTCGAATAAATGGAATAGATTAGCATCACAAATCACAGGAAACTGACAGTAGCCAACTTACACTGAATAATACGGATAATTCTTAATCCTCATTCTTGAGGAAGGCTGTATAAGTCAATACAATTATGTACTGAAAACGTACTTACTCTTCGACTACTGCTAAGAAGGCTCTATTCTAAACAACCAAAAATTAATTGTCATTTTAAGTATCTTGTTTTACTAGCAAATTCGTTTTATTGTTATAATCAACTGTAAATTTGTGCTTTATAGCGAATAAAATTCAATTCTGTCGTGGGTTAAATCTTTCTATAAAATAAGAAATAACAATAAATTCAGTTGGAGGCTATGAGGAAGGTTATATAGACAGAATTCAAAACAAACTACGTCATCATGATTAGCCATAGCCATCTTAATTACCACAGCCACTCCAAACTTATTATTACCAATACCTTTCACCGCTTCTTAGCTTATTATACTACTATACTAATTTTACTGATAAATGCAATTTAAAACAAGAAACAACCAACTACAAAGTGAAAAAACCGTTTCAAAAGACTTTTTTAACACTTTTTAAGCTTTAAGCGCTTATATCTCTGATTGACGTTGCCCCATCGAATATTGCTTCAGAACATTTTTTGTAGAGAATTTAGTAAGCATTCAAATGGTCACCTTCCACTTTCCACGATTTCCCAACTGTTATCGAGATATTTACGAAAAATGTATAAAGATCCGAAAACTTTTCATGTCTATTAATAAAAAAAATGTTTTCGCATACTTCCTTAACTCCAAACACAACCAACATTTAAATATATCGGGTGTAATTAATTTCCAAGATGTAGAAAATATTTTAACTGAATCCCGCGATTCTAAGTACCCACAAAAAAATAATGACTTACAAAAACATTGATTCCACTTTTCTCAGGAACGGTTATAAATATCGCCTTGAAAATGGTTTCATTCGTTTTCCTATGTTAAGAAACATATAAAACTAGTACCTACAAGCATATAAACTCAAAAACGTAAGCGTTACGAATTTTTTTGCGCGAATTTCGCCATAAACACTATCTTCCAGTAGGCGGATTCTGCTGGCTAACAAACTTGACCTTTCGAATCAGACGACAGATTTTTTTACCAAATTTCATCAAAATCGGACCATTTTTGAGCTTGCTAGAGCGCGAACAGACAAGCATATATATATATATATATATATATATATATATATATATATATATATATATATAAATATATATACATATATATATATATATATATATATATATATATATATATATACACACAAATTTTAGCCACCTATATTTTTGTGATCCATAGGGTCTGAAACGAGAAAGTTTCTAGTCGGCACGTCCGGATCGCGTCATGAGGTCAACCTCATAAGCGGGTTCTCCCTATGGAGATAGGGAGTAACCGCGCTAAAACCGATTATAATAGAATAAAAGTCCGACTCGCAGGAACTGTAGCATCTTAGCGCGGTTCCGTTCATGTCCCTAGTGCCATTTGATAAGCTTAGAAAAGAAATAAACTTATTTTTTTTATATATCTCGTGAAAATTGTCAAAATCCTCTCGAACATCTCGAATAAAAGTGATATTAAGGCGTCAGGGACACCGACAGTAGCTAACTTTTACACAGAAGCGGAAATTACAGAATCTGGCTCTTATTCTAAAGCAAAGCTCTATAAATCAATACAAAATATGCCTAATAAAGCCTTTCTAGTGGATACAGAAGCATGGGCGTATATGAGGGGGGGGGGGGCTGAGGGGGCTGCAGCCCCTCCCGAAATTTTGAATTGATGATAAAAACTTCTCGTTCTTCTCCGAGAAAAAGTCTTGGTTTAGATGAAATCTGTGTTCCCAGATGGAAAATATTATTTTTTGCTAGATAATTCACCCGTTCATACTTCCAGAGTGACAAAACAGGGGTTGTTCGAAATGGGTCATCAAGTGTTAGAGTTGCCAGCAGGATCTCCAGAACTTAAGCCTATAGAAAATTATTAGCAAGCACTATCTGCAGAAGTTTATAAGAAGGGAGCGTGCCAAAACGAAGAATAATTATGGCAGGCTATTTTAAAAGCAGCTAACAATATTATTTATTTATTGTTGTTGAGTTTCGCAACAAGGGCGACGACCTCATAAGAACGGCAGAATCAAAGTCAGTCAGTTGGTAGTCAAGTGATAGTCAGTTGGTTATGAAATAAACGAAGGTAACAAAAAGTATTAAGAAAAAAAAGGAATGAAAAAAAAAAATATTATATACAATAAAATAATAAAGAATAATATTTTTCCATTAAAATTGACATATAGTTATACTTTCGAGTGAATGTGTGTATATTTTAAATATGTTAGAAGTGTTTGAATGTACGGACTACCTTCTGTCAGTAAGTCATGAGGAATCGTTAAGTTGCTGCGTTGTCTACAGTCCGTCAGGATATGTTTTACAGTTAATGTTCTGTTGCATAGTCTACACATTGGTCTTTCCTTTCTATCCAGTAAGTATGAGTGGGTAAGTCGGGTGTGGCCTATTCGTCTTGTCGAGTGAATGATTCTGTTACCCAGGCTTTGGTCGTGTTCTTAATTTCTCTTAATTTACATTCACTCTTCAGCCAATTTTCTTCCCATTCATACAGTGTGTTAGTGTGTATGGTTTTGTTTAAGTCAGAAGTCGTCACTGTGTTTACGTCGGGTTCAGGTCGGTTGGTAGCTAGTTTTGCCTGTATGTCCACAGCTGTACTCATTTTTATGTCTTCGCGTCCAGGTAGCCATAAGAGAGTAATATGTTTGTTTATACTTTGTAGAATGTTTATTTGTGAAAATATGCTTTGGATAATAGGATAAATGTTCTGTAAGGACATTAAGGAACTTAAGGAGTCAGTACAAACGGTAATCTTGTCAGTTTCTGCTTCATGAACGGTAGTCAGTGCTAAAAGTATTCCGTAGAGTTCGGCAGTATATATGGTCGTCAATTCAGGTAATTTAATTTGATAAATGTTGTCATTCACAATGGCGGCTGCCCCTGTTCCAGAGGCAGTCTTGGATCCGTCAGTATAAGTGTAGAATGTCCTCGGGTTTTGTCTCATTATGGCGTTGATAGTATGTTTGTAAAACAGTGTGGAAGTCGGTTCTGTCTTTTTGTATTTTGTTAGCGTCAGGGCAATCCTTAAGTTCCTTAATTTCCATGGTGGAGTGTCCGAAAATTTGTTTTTAAGAATTGAACATTCCCTTAAAATTGAATTCTTTCTATCTTCTAATGATCTCACAGTAACATTAAAATCATAAAGCCAGAATAATTGAAAAATGTCTGCTACTCAATGAAGAGAAGAGTCTTAAATGATATTACACTAAATGGTAATACCATTGATTACTAGATTTTTAATTAATTTTTTATGTTTTTGAATTCATTTTTAAGTGTACAATTAAATTTGGCCAACTTTTAACCGAATAAATCTTTAAAAAAAATATTATAAAGCTTATGTTTCTAATAAAATCATTTCAAAAGGAGATTTGTTTTTAGTTTTAGGTACCCAAATTATCCCAACGTCTTTATCTTGGAATAATGGAAATACAACCCGGATAATAGGTGTACAATAAAATTTGGCCAGGGCTGTATATTATTTCTTCTGAAAGATTACCCGTTATATATTTTCAACTTTTTCTTATTTCTTTTCAGGCCGCCTGCCTCAAGCTAGACAACATGGCGAGAAGACTTCCTGATAAGAAAAGCCCCGAAAGGGGTACCACCAAAGCACGAAACATGTCGGGCAAAACATATCAAATAAGCAGTATATGTGAACGAAAGGTGTACTTATTTATCGACCCCCTGCAAGATAAAGAAATAAGAAAAAGTCGAAAATAAATGTATACATACCCAAACACACGAACACAGGGGAAAAATTGTACCAGCGTAAAATTTGCGTTTAAAAATGTATTTATATGAAAATATTCATAGGAACATACCATTGAAGAATCTAAAGTTAATATATATATATATATATATATATATATATATATATATATATATACACACACACATATCCATTTGATTTGTTTATGATCATCCAGTCCTCATTTCTGGAAAAATGTGTTTTTATTTTTATTGCCAAGTTTCTAAATAAACTCATACAGTTTTTAAACTATTATGCTATAATGATATTTTGATTGCGTTTATAATACTGCTTCATCTCTAAAAGACAATATAAATTATTAAAGAATCATACGATATAATAAACATAAAATTAACTGTATTTATTGCAACCATATATTGCTGTTGTTAATAAAGAGAGAGAAAAAAACCGCTACATTAAAAGTGTTTATTGAAATGTTAATAACACTGTTCTGGCGAGTCATCCAATAATGACAGCCTCAAAATTAAATTTAGGGGGTTAAATTATTTTCTTTTGTGTGTCCCATTTGTAATTAATTAATCCGGTGATCGGCATTTTTCCTCTGAAAGCAATTCACGTTTACCTGTTATTTGTTATTATTAAATAAAGCGCAATATATGAAGCCTCGGTAATATGAGAGCCGTTCACAGTTAACTAATTAATCTGTAAATTTGTAATTTAACCTATACCTGATATAGAAATATAAAGCCTGTCATGACAATTTATTATCTTTAAGCAGAATAAAAGCTAGTTGTCATAACCAGGCTTAGAATTGGGCACTTACTATTAACACATTTGTACTCAATGCAAAGTTAATACAGACATCTGTACTCACTTTTCACATTGCTCACAGAAAGTAGCCCTCACGTCATAAAAATATTACATTTTTTCAAGAATACTAAATTAAACACTAAAATCTAGTGAATCTCCCTTCCGATTTTTGTTTAATTGAAAATGCTACTATGAATCTGATTACATTGATTACTTTGCTGCAAACCGCACTTCGATATCTTTTGATATTGAAAATAAGGCATAAAGAATAAATACTTAAAAAAGATGCCTTATTCTCAATTTTATTAAAGTTATTAGGAAAAACTCCCCAGACGTACCATGCAGACAAAGATGAAGACATTGATGAGGACGTTCCACCGGACAGAGACGAAATTATCTTGTCCCTAAAAAAAAAAGAAAAAAAAAAAAAAAATAATAAGTCGCCGGTGGCGGGAAACAGATGCTTCTATGCCTTGCAAAAACCTCTCCGATACAAAAGTCTCTCCAGGAAAGCAAAGATTTTATTATACAAAAGTGTGATTAGACCAGTTGTTGTGTACGGCAGCGAAACGTGGACTCTGACCAAAGAAATGAGGAGAGGTCTGTTGGTCTGGGAAAGGAGAGTCCTGAGGAAGATTTTTGGAGCCGTAAGAGAGCACCACAGGTGGAGGATCAGAAGCAATGCCGAACTTACAGAAATGTATGGCGAGCCTGACATCCTCTATGTCATCAAGAAAGGTAGGCTACGGTGGTTAGGGCACGTGAAAAGGATGGAACCCTGTAGGCTACCTAAATTGATGCTGAATGGTGCACCTGGGGGCAAAAGAAAGAGAGGCCGACCAAGACGGAGGTGGCTTGATGACCTGGAGGAGGACTTGCGGAAGCTAGGGATCCGAAATTGGAGGAACTTAGCAGCAAACCGCGTGGAGTGGAGCAGGATAGTGGCAGAGGCCCAGGTCCTACAAGGACTGTAGCGCCCAACAGTGAGTGAGTGTGAGTGATTAGGAAAAATATTTCTTTTAGAGGATCGGCCATATTTCTTTCAGAAAATTGAGTAAAAAATACCTCAAAGTCATGTATCACACATTCATAACCGACCTCTGTAAGTGCTTACAAAAAATCGTTTTAATTTAAAACAATAAAATTTGAATCGCACGAAACTCATTTGATTTCAAAGATTTCGAACCGTTAGTACTCTATATGTACATGGCCACTGCGCATAGGCGAACGTCACTGCGCATGCGCGAACTCCACTGCTCAAGCGCGAACGCCAGCGGACACTTTTTTATAACGGTTTTTGCCAGTTTAGTCTAGCTAACATATATATATATCTAGCTAACATATATATCACATATATATATATGTATATGTGTGTGTATATGTATATATATTTAGATGTATACCATTTGTTTTTAGATGTATATATGCAATAACTATTTGGAGCGAAACGCCTTAGATGCGCATGGATGCTCATAAATAAATAAAAAAAAAATATATATATATATATATATATATTTATGCTAAAAACGCACAGAACGCATCAGTGAGACCTCTGTGTACATTAGTCTACATTTTGTTGGCACCACGCTGTGTACATTTTATTGTTTCAGTTCTAGAAAAAATGGAAAATAGGCTGTTTTGAATTCAAAATTGTCAGGTTTCGGTCGTCGTGTCTTACTAAAGGCCGATTAACGCTAGACCGTGTCGGGTCTGGGCCGGGCCACGGCCGGGGCCCGGCCGGGACACGATGAAACAATCGTACCAGCATTTTCAATGGACTAGTTCACGCTACACCGGCCCGGGTCCGTGTTTTTTGCGTGTGTGATTGCTTAACCGTGTCCTGGCCGGGCCCGACACGGTCTGGCGTGAATCGGCCTTAAAACTACGTTTTATATGTGTACATGGTTTTTATTGTTCGCCAAAGTTTCGGCTTGAAATTATAGTCTTCATCAGCGCAATAAAACAAGTAGGACAGAGTTAATACTAACGCATGCATATATATATATATATATATATATATATATATATATATATATATATATATATATATATGCAAAAAAATGTCAAAAAAATACAGTAACTGTGTGCTATAGCAAGAATTTTAATTAGACGTACTGATAATACTGGTTTAAGACGTACATGGGTAACATGGATACAGATATAAAATTATGACATTATGAAAATAGGCTTACCAATGAGAATAGGGAGAAATATGCTTCATGGATGCATAATCATTTTCGACTAAGGTTGATCAAGGTAAGTTTGAGGGAACGAGTGGGCGGGAGAAGGAGTTTTTGACCACCCATTAATTTAAGGGTGGTAGTAGAGGATCAAGGGATGGAAGGTGGTGTCATAAAAGTGCTGTGATAATGGAAGGGAGGCAGTTATGAAGGGTTTTATTGGAGGCGGTATAAAGTTTTAGCAATATTTAAATTATGGAAAATGTTGGAGTAGCTATAGGAAATGAATGCTTCATAAATTTTGTCATTAACAGGGGTAAATATATATTCAGAGAAGAGGCGTTTATCAGAGTTGGAATATATAGAGATTACTAAATATTAAAATTATTTAAATTTTGTTTTAATTTTTTTTCACATTGGTATTTAATAAACTCTTAAAGCCATTGTTTAGCCAATACGAGAGATTTACAATTTATTACTTACCTTCAATACAAACGTGTATGTATTGTCCCCTATCTATCTATTTGCAAACACACACACACACACATATATATATATATATATATATATATATATATATATATATATATATATATATATATAATACTTTATTTGAAGATAAAAACTACAACATAATGAATATATATAGAAAAAACATTGTTGTACAAATACATAAAATACAAAATGAGCGTCTCCTTCGCTCAAGATTTGCTTGCCTTGCTAGCAAGCCTTGCTTATATTATTATCTCCTAAGTATTAAACCTATATTAACTAGCTAATCCTTAACAATTTAATAAGTTTAATATAATATAAGTAAATAGTAAACAAAGACAATAAAAATTACTTATGCTACGATCACAAAGAGCAGTTGTCTCTATAAACCTAAGTGAAAATCTATATGAGTAGAGCACATGCATGATTCAGATGTGATAAAAATAAACACAAAAAAGTCCGACTCGCAGGAACTGCATCATCTTAGCGCGGTTCCGTTCTTATCTCTAGACTCATTTAAAATGATTAAAATAGAAGCTGTTATTATTTTGGGTCCACATTTCTAGAAAGCTCTAAGATTAAATTGTTTTTCTTATTTTTCTTAACCTGAATATTATCAAATACATTATCCAACTATAAGCAGTTAAAAAATAACAAGGAATAAAAACAGACAAAAAGAACAGTTCGAATAAGCGAAATCAATTACTTTAAAGTTTTAAGCACTTATTTCTCCGATTGACATCGCCTAATCAAAACTTTCATCAGACCCTTTTTTATAGAGCATTTAGTAAGCTTTCTAATGCAATTCTTCCGTTTACCAAGATTCTCAACTTTTTTCGAGATATTAAGGAAAGTATAAAAAGTTACCAAAACTTTTTATGTCTGTTAATAAAATATTTTATTCTAACCCTTCCTTAACTCCAAACGTAAAAATTTCAAAATATGAGTTTTAATGAAAGTAGAACATGCAGAAAATGTTTCAACTGAATCCCATGATTCTAAGTACCCAAACCAAAAACGGTATTCAAAAACTATTTTCCCAATTTTCTCGAAAACGGTTAAAGCTATCGCCTTGAAAATGGTTTCATTCGTTTTCCTAGCCCAAGAAGCCTATAAAACGAGTGCTTACAAGCTTATGAACTCAAAAACGTAAGAGTTCCGATTTTTTTGCGCGAATTTCGCCCCAAACGCCATCTTCCAGTGGACGGATTATACTGGTCAACGAACTTGACCTTTCGAATTGGACGACGGATTTTTGTACCAAATTTCATCAAAATCGGACCATTCGTCGTCTACCTAGAGAGCGAACAGACAAATATGTATATATATATATATATATATATATATATATACAAATTTGAACCACCATCATTTTCAGTCTCTAGGGCTTATGAAACGCAAAATTTTCTAGTCGGCATTTCTGGATTGCGTCATGAGATCAACCTTATAAGCGGGGTTCCTCCCTATGGGGGAGGGAGGAACCGCGCTAAAAGAAAGAAAAATCTAACCATTGTAGTTTCAATTTAACAGCAACTCCTTAGTACAAAGATTGTTTGGCTCAGTACTGCACTTGAAAGATGAAGAAAATTGAGTGAATGCATATAAATTTACAATTTATTACTTACCTTCAATACACAAGTGTATATCTTTTGCCCTATCCATCTATCTGCAAACATATATATATATATATATATATATATATATATATATATATATGTATATATTTGAAAATAGTTAATATGTATTCGTTCTTTAAAACACTTTAAACGTAATAACGAAAAGCTTTGCTATAATATATGATGACGGAAGAAGATAACAAAAAAAAAAAAAAAAAAAAAATCAGTCCCGTAGTAGGCCATGAGGGCCTGAAGGGCAGATGTATCTGATTCATGACCATACGGCACACTAGGGAGATAGTATGTTCAGTACTATGCTCCGGCCGCCTGATTTTCCCCTTGGCTGCTTCGACTGCTAGAATCATTAGCACCAACCAAGGTACCCATTATTAAATTAATTAAAGGCTGGGTTGGCCTAGGGACGGTCAGGGAGACCGAATTCAACACATGAACGAAGGCACTAGAAGAAAAAGTCCGTCACGCAGGAGCTGCATAACTAAGCACTTTCCTCAGAATTTGGGTAGTGTAGACTGCTTTCCAGAACAATTTGCTTAAAATATCCTACATAAATAAAATAAAAACATGAATAGTTCTCTTTTAATTTTGTAATGAGGAACTGATAAATTATTAATTTGCTTCCAGAGTTATGTTTACACATGGTACCTACTACACAACGTAATAAATACAAAATCCTCATATTATCGTATTTTGATCTAACGCAGGAACCGGATACTGATAATTTGTGCAGTTATGATAATTAAACATACAACTATATATTTTATTACAAAGCGGATATAGAGCAGACAATTTCAATATTAATTTTCTTAGGGAATTTATGCGTTTCAAATGTAATTACCTCCGTATATTAGGAAGATAAAGTCTTTGTACTATTAAATCTTGTGGAGACTATTCCGAGAATAATGGCGTAGAATAATGCAAATTAATTGTCAACTCCATCGAGCTTCATATTTATTGCAGTTTGTTGATTAATTAATAGAGATTTATATGGCAATTTAATATTATATCCTTGCTTGGTTATTTATATAGTAATTCTAGTTTATCTTATAGGAATATTTCAAGATCCTATTAAATTAAATTTAATTAATTGTCTTCATTATTAAGCATGGACGTTTATCTGCAGTAAAAATAAAAACAAATTTTCCAGAAATGAGGAATATAAATGAGATTTACAATTTATTACTTACCTTCAATACAAACGTGTATGTATTGTCCCCTATCTATCTATTTGCAAACACACACACACACACATATATATATATATATATATATATATATATATATATATATATATATATAATACTTTATTTGAAGATAAAAACTACAACATAATGAATATATATAGAAAAAACATTGTTGTACAAATACATAAAATACAAAATGAGCGTCTCCTTCGCTCAAGATTTGCTTGCCTTGCTAGCAAGCCTTGCTTATATTATTATCTCCTAAGTATTAAACCTATATTAACTAGCTAATCCTTAACAATTTAATAAGTTTAATATAATATAAGTAAATAGTAAACAAAGACAATAAAAATTACTTATGCTACGATCACAAAGAGCAGTTGTCTCTATAAACCTAAGTGAAAATCTATATGAGTAGAGCACATGCATGATTCAGATGTGATAAAAATAAACACAAAAAAGTCCGACTCGCAGGAACTGCATCATCTTAGCGCGGTTCCGTTCTTATCTCTAGACTCATTTAAAATGATTAAAATAGAAGCTGTTATTATTTTGGGTCCACATTTCTAGAAAGCTCTAAGATTAAATTGTTTTTCTTATTTTTCTTAACCTGAATATTATCAAATACATTATCCAACTATAAGCAGTTAAAAAATAACAAGGAATAAAAACAGACAAAAAGAACAGTTCGAATAAGCGAAATCAATTACTTTAAAGTTTTAAGCACTTATTTCTCCGATTGACATCGCCTAATCAAAACTTTCATCAGACCCTTTTTTATAGAGCATTTAGTAAGCTTTCTAATGCAATTCTTCCGTTTACCAAGATTCTCAACTTTTTTCGAGATATTAAGGAAAGTATAAAAAGTTACCAAAACTTTTTATGTCTGTTAATAAAATATTTTATTCTAACCCTTCCTTAACTCCAAACGTAAAAATTTCAAAATATGAGTTTTAATGAAAGTAGAACATGCAGAAAATGTTTCAACTGAATCCCATGATTCTAAGTACCCAAACCAAAAACGGTATTCAAAAACTATTTTCCCAATTTTCTCGAAAACGGTTAAAGCTATCGCCTTGAAAATGGTTTCATTCGTTTTCCTAGCCCAAGAAGCCTATAAAACGAGTGCTTACAAGCTTATGAACTCAAAAACGTAAGAGTTCCGATTTTTTTGCGCGAATTTCGCCCCAAACGCCATCTTCCAGTGGACGGATTATACTGGTCAACGAACTTGACCTTTCGAATTGGACGACGGATTTTTGTACCAAATTTCATCAAAATCGGACCATTCGTCGTCTACCTAGAGAGCGAACAGACAAATATGTATATATATATATATATATATATATATATATATATACAAATTTGAACCACCATCATTTTCAGTCTCTAGGGCTTATGAAACGCAAAATTTTCTAGTCGGCATTTCTGGATTGCGTCATGAGATCAACCTTATAAGCGGGGTTCCTCCCTATGGGGGAGGGAGGAACCGCGCTAAAAGAAAGAAAAATCTAACCATTGTAGTTTCAATTTAACAGCAACTCCTTAGTACAAAGATTGTTTGGCTCAGTACTGCACTTGAAAGATGAAGAAAATTGAGTGAATGCATATAAATTTACAATTTATTACTTACCTTCAATACACAAGTGTATATCTTTTGCCCTATCCATCTATCTGCAAACATATATATATATATATATATATATATATATATATATATATATGTATATATTTGAAAATAGTTAATATGTATTCGTTCTTTAAAACACTTTAAACGTAATAACGAAAAGCTTTGCTATAATATATGATGACGGAAGAAGATAACAAAAAAAAAAAAAAAAAAAAAATCAGTCCCGTAGTAGGCCATGAGGGCCTGAAGGGCAGATGTATCTGATTCATGACCATACGGCACACTAGGGAGATAGTATGTTCAGTACTATGCTCCGGCCGCCTGATTTTCCCCTTGGCTGCTTCGACTGCTAGAATCATTAGCACCAACCAAGGTACCCATTATTAAATTAATTAAAGGCTGGGTTGGCCTAGGGACGGTCAGGGAGACCGAATTCAACACATGAACGAAGGCACTAGAAGAAAAAGTCCGTCACGCAGGAGCTGCATAACTAAGCACTTTCCTCAGAATTTGGGTAGTGTAGACTGCTTTCCAGAACAATTTGCTTAAAATATCCTACATAAATAAAATAAAAACATGAATAGTTCTCTTTTAATTTTGTAATGAGGAACTGATAAATTATTAATTTGCTTCCAGAGTTATGTTTACACATGGTACCTACTACACAACGTAATAAATACAAAATCCTCATATTATCGTATTTTGATCTAACGCAGGAACCGGATACAGTCCCTCTAGCGCTCCTTGCGGCGCCTTTGTGAACCTATGTCTGGCTGGCTTTTCTATTGAAGTATATTACAAAGTAAACCCCCCTTTCCGATTGACCGATTCAGTTCATTTTTACAACACTTCTTTCTCATGAGTTACCCACGACTTATACCGCGTTTCGTTACAATACAGCGTATACAGTATATTAGTAATTTGGGTCCGGAGTAAACCCCCCTCCTAATGAACCGATTTATTTTATTTTTACAACACATATTTACCTGTAGATTACCACTACGAATACCGAGTTTCGTCGAAATATACCAAAAATCACGGTTGGTAGTGGCGAATTGGTATTGTGGGTATGGAGTAACCCCCCCCCTCCTAATGAACCGATTTAGTTTATTTTTACAACACATATTTACCTGTAGATTACCACTATGAATACCGAGTTTCGTCGAAATACACCTAAAATCATGGCTGGTAGTGGCGAATTGGTATTGTGGGTCCAGAGTAAACCCCCCCTCCATATGAACCGATTTAGTTTATTTTTATATCTCACTTTTCTCTCTATATTACCAGTACGAATACCAAGTTTCGTTGAAATATAACAAATATAACGGCTGAAATGGTCAAATTAGTGTTTTGGGTTCGGGGTAAACCCCCCCCCCCTTCCGGTGGACCGATTTTGGTGGTTAACGAACTGGTTCAATCGTTTGCTAATTGAATGCTATATACCAAGTTTCGTGACGAAAAAACAAAAACTCTGGCCGCTATCGTGTTAACAGACACACATATATATATGCATATATATATATATATATATATATATATATAAATTTTAACGGGGTTCATTTTCGGTGTCTACTAGGTAGGATCGATAAAGATTTGAAGAAATTTTTCAAAAATTCCGTCATGAGTCCAACCTCAATAGCTTCTTTCCTTCGGAGGAAAGTGCTAAAAATCTTTAGTGCTTGCTCGGGATTTGAACTCAGGTCCTCCAGCTTATTAGTCCAGTTCTCTACCACTGAGATAACCTCGCCATGAAGAAGATAACAACAGACTTAAATTAATTACTGATAATTTGTGCAGTTATGATAATTAAACATACAACTATATATTTTATTACAAAGCGGATATAGAGCAGACAATTTCAATATTAATTTTCTTAGGGAATTTATGCGTTTCAAATGTAATTACCTCCGTATATTAGGAAGATAAAGTCTTTGTACTATTAAATCTTGTGGAGACTATTCCGAGAATAATGGCGTAGAATAATGCAAATTAATTGTCAACTCCATCGAGCTTCATATTTATTGCAGTTTGTTGATTAATTAATAGAGATTTATATGGCAATTTAATATTATATCCTTGCTTGGTTATTTATATAGTAATTCTAGTTTATCTTATAGGAATATTTCAAGATCCTATTAAATTAAATTTAATTAATTGTCTTCATTATTAAGCATGGACGTTTATCTGCAGTAAAAATAAAAACAAATTTTCCAGAAATGAGGAATATAAATGATAAACAAACCAAAACTATGTATAAAAAAAAAAAAAAAAAAAAAAAAAAAAAAAAACGAGGTCGCGGGCACAGCTAGTTATTTATTTCTCATACTGTTTTTTTTTTTTTTTTTTTTTTTTTTTTTTTTTTTTTTTTTTTTTTTTTTTTTTACGGCGCATCGACATAATTCTTGGCCATTAGCGCCGAGATCCAGGGTGCAACCAGGAATTTTCTCAGCGAGCCATGAGATGAGAAAATTTCTGGCGCCGGTGGGGATCGAACCCACCATCTCCCGCTTATGAATCTAGCGCGCTAGCCACTAGACCACGGGAGACCCCCTCATACTGTTAACCCTTGAACGTTATTTTTTTAGGGAAAAAATGTTTACAAATGTCAACATTTTTTTGCACGGCGCACAGTGGTGCCAGAGCGGAAACAATGCAATTTTCGAAAGTGCTGATTTCGATTATCTAGTTTGTGATTCTCACACTATATTAGCTACAGAATCTAGGAAAAGTATACTTTTACCCCCGCTTCAAGGTTATTACCATTAATTTAGGCTCAAAGTCAGATGGAAGTGTGACTAAATTACACACTACTAGAAAAATTAATATATAATTTCGGAAGAGAGGTAAAATTATTCATTTTTCGCCTGCTCTAGGATGGTCAACTAAACCAGATATCCGTCAAACTGGGCAACAAAAAAATTAGATCGCATTACAACGTTATAAGTTACGAATTTTATGTAAGCCTTGAGAACAGCAGTGATTACAAAAAAAGTTCCACCTTTCTCCGAGATGAGAAAGGCAACATTTCAAAGTAGACATGTTAAAGTAAAGCTTAGAACAAAAAACATCTGCTCTTCTCTATTTGTCCTGAGAATGAAAGGAAAGGATTAGAATACGCTTTTATTTGTTGCACTATCCTGTTTACCCAATTGGCTCAGATAACTCATATCCCCAAGTCAAAACACTTTTATTCGAGTTCATTCTAAGTTCTAAGGTTTTTTAGTCATGAGCTCTCATGAGTTAACATGAAATACCGCTTGTTGACTGCTTGTTGAGTGGTACAAACTTCCACGTATTCCTTCAACAAAATCACCCTGAATTAATTTAAATATACACTAAAAACACTTGTATTTTTTTGAGTTCAACCTATTCCGAAAATCTCAAAACTTTTTAACGCCCCAATATGCTTTCATTTTTCCATTAGCTCTTCAATTTAATTCTTTCGTTTTGATTCGAATGAGACCAGCCCCAGGTTTCTAGGTTAATCCGTTCTCGAGATACTGAATTTTTTTCCGCTTTTGGGCCGTACGGCACCACTGTGCAGCCTCCAAAGTGTAAAATAAAATTACCTAAATAAATATAAATATTTGTCAACATTTTCCTTTTTTATGGAAGGGTAATGCAGGATGACAAAATGATGAAACCAGTGGCTCTATGTGCCGGGTGAATGTTTTTTTAGAAACTGGCTGAATTTTAGAATTAAGTGAGGAAGGATAAACGAGGATGAGATGAAGGTGATGATAATGACCCGGACTAATTAAGGCTAAATTTGTTTAAAAGGTAAGAAAGATGAATGGCGGACGGAGAGCCGAGAGCCTGGAGACCTGCCAAATCTGCTAGGGATTTGGGTTCCACTCCAGAGGGGAGGCTCAGGAAAGGCTGTCATGAATAAAACAATGGCTCATACTGGAGCTCCCTGTCCATACAAATGTGCATACATATAAATGTTCCTGGGGGAAAAAATTGAATATTTTTTTTGGTGTGTAGAATTATGAAAAACCAAATCCTGGAATAAAAGGACTGTCTGAAGGATTGGAGCAGACCGTTCAATCCCCTAGATTTTATGTTTACCATTTGCTCTTAAGTTGGTGTTTTTATTTATATATGCTTGGTGTTCAGATTTTAGGCTATTAAGAAACTACTGTAAGTACTGATGTAACATATTTTTTTTTTTTTTTCGAGGTTCCTTCCATTGGTAGGAAGTATTCAAAAAGATATGTATTATTAATAGACATGACAAGTTTTTGGATCTACGTATATTGTCAAAAATATCCCAACAAATTGATACAAATAATTTTCCAAACTAATTTCCAATTTGGGTATTAGGAAACGATTGATTCAGTTGAAAATTGTTTCAGATGTTTGACATCCATCTAATCTTCATTCATCTTCCACATCAATTCATTGTAAAATTGCCTTAATTTGCAATTATTTTTCAATTAATGATAGTATGCTTATGTATAAAACACTATTTTTTTGGCGCTTTTCCCCTATGAGCAGTACCTGGTGTTCCACGGTAAGTCTAGGCAACACATATATACCGTCTTATCTACCCAAAAGGTACATTATAGTAAAATTTCAAGGTGCGCAAAACCCTTCAGTTCTCAGAATATACCCTATTGCATTATTAGCATGAGCCGTTTGAAGGTTATGCTTATCAACATTTCTTGATGCTGCTTATCAACTTTTCTTGATGCTGCTTATCAAAATTTCTTGATGCTGCTTATCAACTTTTCTTGATTCTGCTTATCAACATTTCTTGATGCTGCTTATCAACTTTACTGGATGCTGCTTATCAACATTTCTTGATGCTGCTTATCAACTTTTCTTGATGCTGCTTATTAACTTTTCTTGATGCTGCTTATCAACTTTTCTTGATGCTGCTTATCAACATTACTTGATGCTGCTCATCATCATTTATTGTTGCAGTTCCTGAAAGTACCTCATCACCCTTTAGTTATACACTATTGCCAACTGTAAGGAATATATTCGCACCAATGAATCTTCTCCTTGAATTACTCGATCGCTTTGTAAACGACTTAAGCTAAGCCCTTGCTGCTTAAGGGGATAGATAACCTTATCACAAAGCGCGGCAAATCAGCCTCCTTGATTAATACCCCATGAGGACAGGTTGAACCACAGCCTTCTCTATCGCTCCTAATTCAAGGCCTTCTTGATAATATCAACTTGTTAAGAGGGATTACCTCGCTGCTCAGCTGTATTCCGCCGCCATCATTAATCGGATGGAAGATGTAGTAGGGGAGGTAACATGATGTTATGTTGTAATCCACATTCAAATAGAAAACTAAACTCAGTTTTCTACGAACTGTTACCCCGCTGATTGCTCACCATATTTAAAAAGTGCTTTCTTTTTATCCTGGAGAATTTATTTGACAAGAAAATGTCGTTTTGCTAGGGGCCTCCACATTTTGCAACTCGGGCGACGCAAAAGCATAACTTAAGTAAAGCTATTGGCCAGGTGACCGAAAATCGATTTACGTCAGTATAGCTATGGGCCTCAAAGACCCGATGCAAACACTGCAAGGGCTAAATATTAGGCTGTTCCAAAAATAATACAGACTTTGAATGGTCATTATTTAGGCAAGATCTTGTCAAGGAAAACAAAGATCATCTAAATTCTAGTAAAAAAAAAGGGCCCTGAGGGGCAGATACTGTAGAGGTATCTGATTCATGACCATACGGCACACTAGGGAGATAGGGTGGTCAGTACTATGCTCCGGCCGCCTGATTTTCCCCTTGCTCCTTCGACTGCTAGAGTCATTAGCACCAAGGTACCCATTAATAAATTAATTAGAGGCTGGGTTGGCCTAGGGACGGACAGGGAGGCCAAATTCAACCCATGAACGAAGACACTAGAAGAAAAAATCTTAAGTGCTTGCTCGGGATTTGAACTCAGGTCCTCCAGCTTATTAGTCCAGTGCTCTACCACTGAGCTAACCTCGCCCCCCTAAATTCTAGTAAGTGGATTATAAGTAACTTTCTTTGAGTAAGGGTGCGTTTAAATCTGACACTTCTCGCAGGATATATATGTGTCGGAAAGATATTCTCTTGCTAGTTTACATACTGAGAGAAATAGCTAGACATTTATATCATGGATAGTTCTGGATTTATTGAAATTTGCGATAAATGTACGGCCTGTTTACACTCATACATATCGTCGATACAAAAGCAAACTAACGAATATGAAAATCACCACTTTTCAGAGTGGAAAAGTATTTATTCATAACTTTTTTTTGGACAGTCAAATATTCGGCAGATTTGACCTTTTGATAGTGGAATACTTTCCCTTTAATAGAGTGAAGTCAGATTGAAGAATTTGCCATAAATAAGTCCATCAGAAATTATTAAAGATGGACAATGAAAGATGCATTTTTTCATATTCGTTAGTTTGCTTTTGTATCGACGATATGTTGCAATGAAGAAAGTATCGAAACGCGAAATCCCGGCCTGTGTAATTATTATAAAAATGTAGGGGAAAAAAACGTTCCGTATGGGTTCGACAATGTATTTTGAGACAGAAAGAATTAGGTTTCTTATGTCAATTAATATCTGAGCTGAGTATCGAGGATCCAACCTAGTTTCCAAATGTTTTAAGAATGCAACGAGCAGATTTCGAAAAGCATGCTATTAACTCTGGATTGACACCGTGGGGTGAAAATACCCCACACATTGTTCTATGGCGTGTTTCTTAAATTCTGTAAGTCATAGAGACTCCCTCCTTCTTCCTAAATAATCGGAAGTGTCGTAGCTGGTTTTACCTAATATAAACAACGCCAGTTGTCAGCTAATCGCTGCAGGAGAAGGTCGCGAGTTGTGTATGAGGCGTTTTTTACCCCACGGTGTAGTTAACGTATGTCATTTTCGCTAATCTGATAAATCTTCACGGGTCGATTACTTTCATGTTGCGGCTTTCCAAGTGACAAAATGGCCTGAAAACTGCCCAGAAAAGATTCTCTCTTTGATTTGGACTACCAACTGGCGAAAGCTCAGGTGACAGTTAGTGCCCAACTGGAGAACATACCAAAACCACTGAAGACTCTGATGCTTGTTGTTTTGGGAGATGAATCAACTCCTGATGGACCTTCAACATCTTTCGTTAACTTGGACAAACCCGTTAAATGTTTATTTTGAAACAGAAAACATTTAGGAAGACGAAAACGCTATGTTCTGTGTGTAGAAGGGCCATGCACACCGACCACCAAAATGTGTTAAATGTTAACGAGTCTCAATTGGACAGAAAATTGTATTTTTCTAAAGTTCTTATTTTTTTATGGCGTTTGATCATTCTAGTTTATTGTTCGTAAAAAATATTTTCAGTTTAGTAACATTTTTACAGGATAATTATTTTGTGTATGAACAATATTGAGTTACAGGATTTCCTAGCTATTTTGTGAATTTTAATTAATATTTTGCATATTTATTCCTGTTTGAATTTATTTCATGATGTTCCTGTTCTATACGTTGCTCTTTTATAAAAAGCAAAAGAAAAAATTGAAATTTATTTATTTTATATATCTTCAAAGAATGGAGTAAAATTTACCCCACGGTGTCATTACCGTAGATGTCAATGGCAGTGTCAATCCAGGGTTGAAATAGGTCTTCTTATATCAAAGCAAGATATAAAATTCAGAAAGGCTATTAGTGTAACAGAATGACTAGCTTCAGCTTTACGATTTTTATCATCTGGTGAGTAGGTATTTACATGATGAAATAATATTTTATATTATGAAATGTTATTAATATTAACTATGTTTGGAAACTTTACACTTGATATATTTCACAATTGAATTGGTTTCTTTAATTGTATTTTTTTCAACATCAACTTTTAACAAGTCTTTTTTATCCCCCCATATTGCAAGAGAAAACTTAACTGTTGAGACTACAGCGGCAAATCAAATACTTCTGTTGCAACCAGCAAATAATCAGTGTTTACATCTCTTGGTATAGAAGTGTCGACAATAAAGCTAGTAACAAAGATATTTCTCTCTGACATTTATTCTTCTCTTTATAATCAGTGTTTTCACCTGAGGGCATAGAAGTATCGACACTTATAGCTCGTGATAGAAATATATATATCAGACATAAATTGTCCATGGTTTACACTAGTCAGAATTTCTCTCCGACATAAATATCCTGCAATAACTATCCTAGTGTAAACTATCCTAGTGTAAACTATCCTAGTGTAAACTATCCTAGTGTAAACTAACCTAGTGTAAACTATCCTAGTGCAAACTATCCTAGTGTAAACTATCCTAGTGTAAGCTATCCTAGTGTAAACTATCCTAGTGTAAGCTATCCTAGTGTAAACTATCCTAGTGTAAGCTATCCTAGTGTAAACTATCCTAGTGTAAACTATCCTAGTGTAAACTATCCTAGTGTAAACTATCCTAGTGTAAGCTATCCTAGTGCAAACTATCCTAGTGTAAACTATCCTAGTGCAAACTACCCTAGTGTAAGCTATCCTAGTGTAAGCTATCCAAGTGTAAACTATCCTAGTGTAAACTATCCTAGTGTAAACTATCCTAGTGTAAACTATCCTAGTGTAAGCTATACTAGTGTAAACTATCCTAGTGTAAACTATCCTAGTGTAAACTATCCTAGTGTAAACTATCCTAGTGTAAACTACCCTAGTGTAAACTATCCTAGTGTAAACTATCCTAGTGTAAACGCACTCTAAGGGCTTCTGAAATTCACGATACCATCGTGGCCAAAGTGTGACACAAAGCTCAGGTAACATCAATGTTGTTTGAAGTGATGGGAGCATCAGTGAATGTATAATACGGCGATGTTTCCGGAAAGGGTCTCACCGTGTTTCCATGTGAAATCTGCACTGGCGTCTTTCTTGACTTTGATGTCATCATTTTATTTCTAGTTCCTAGGAATAATTTTTCATCAGTTATCAAACCTCTAACTGTACTCGTTTTGAGGGAATAAGGCTTGAAACCCCAAACTTCAAAGTCGTTTTTCTATGAAACTGTACTAAAATATTAAAATGAAAATAATGTGAATTGAAGCTATTGATTAGATGTAACGCATATTTTTTTCATAATTTTCGGACCACTTATAAGGTAAGAAAAAAAATTGTGAAGATTTGAAGGGCGGTTTTCCCTAACTACCCCTCCAAGCACACCTACCAAAAAAATCACGTAAAATCACTAATGTCTCAACTATTATCCGTAAAAGTTTCATAGATGTGTGAAAGGTGTATCATACATTAAATTACAAAAACACTATATCGATAGCTAAACACTAAAAACCAGATGTATCGAAAATATCTCAAGTTACTCTTAGGACGTTTTTAGCGCGGTTCCTCCCTCCCCCATAGGGAGGAACCCCGCTTATAAGGTTGATACAATGAAACAATCCGGAAGTGCCGACTAGAAAATTTCGCGTTTCAGAACCCCTAGAGACCGAAAATAACGGTGGTTCAAATTTGTATATATATATATATATATATATATATATATATATATATATATATATATATATATGTATATATTTATTTATATATATATATATATATATATATATATATATATATATTTGTCTGTTCGCTCATTTCTGGCTTCCCTGATGGCCCGATTTTGATGAAATTTAGTACAAAAATCCGTCGGCCAATTTGAAAGGTCAAGTTCGTTAACCAGCAAAATCCGCCCACTGGAAGATGGCGTTTGGGGCGAAATTCGCGCAGAAAAAATCGTAACGCTTACGTTTTTGAGTTCATAAGCTTGTAAGTACTCTTTTTATAGGCTTCTTGGGCTCGAAAAACGAATGAAGCCATTTTCAAGGCGATAGCTTTAACCGTTGTCGAGAAAATTGGAAAAATAGTTTTTGAATTCCGTTTTTGGTTTGGGTACTTAGAATCACAGGATTCAGTTAAAACATTATCTGCATGTTCTAATTTCATTAATACTAATATGTTGAAAGTTTTGTTACGTTTGGAGTTAATGAAGGGATAGAATAAAATATTTTATGAACAGACATGAAAAGTTTTGGTAACTTTGTATACTTTCCTTAATATTGTTATTTAAATATGAACCCTCACATTGCTCAGTGTATAATCTGTATTATAGAGATCGAAAAACTATTGTCATATTGCAAGCCACTAAAATAATAAATACTAAAAATCTTCATTCAAGCCTTATTCTCTCAAAACGAGTTTTTTTTTTTTTTTTTAATAATAAAGCGTTTATTAACATCTGCACAAATTATATAGCACATTGGTTAATTGTGATAAGTAACGCCATTTTTATGAATTCACATAATGAGAATACAGAAAAAAAAAAATAGTACATACATAAAAATAAATAAGTACATAAATAAATAAATCATAGCTAAAAGGAAAATAAAATAAAAGTAATGATAATAAAAATAATAAATCAAAAGATAAAATAGAAGTTTGGAAGGAGCCAATCATTATTGACACTTCCTAGTTGACCGCTTTAATTACAGAGTTGGTCACGAGGCCAAGATCTCTTTAGCCTCCTAGGAGGGTTTTCGGGGTGGGATTGAGAGGAGAGGGATTGAGCTCTGGGATTGGGATGAGCAGATAGTTTAGAGTGGAAGGTTAGGAATCGGGATTTAGCCAGTTCATGGATGAAGGGGATATTCAGATCATGATGGAGGGTTTTATTAGAAACGTAGAAAGGGGCATTAACTATTTTGCGTAGGACTTTGGATTGGAATGCCTGTATTCTTTGTATATTTGATCTTTTGGTTGTTCCCCACAGTTCAAGTCCGTACGTCCAAATAGGTCTGATGATGGTTTTGTATATAGTGAGTTTGTTCTGTATTGTGAGTTTTGATGAAGGTCCCAATAGTCGTCGAAGAAGTCCGTATCTCCTGTTCAGTTCCTGTCTTTCTCAAAACGAGTACATTTAGAGGATTGATAATTGACGAATAATTAATTCTAGGAAATAGAAATAAAATGATGACATCAAAGTCAAGAAAGACGCCAGTGCAGATTTCATATGGAAACACGGCGAGACCCTTTCTTGTTGGACGTTTTGATCATGAAGACACGGAAAGTCGCAATGGGCCTGTTGTTGTTGATCAAGATCAAACAAGGTCTTTGGTAGAAGAAAACCCCTACAACACAGCATTGCGAAACAAGTTGGTTGTTGACCACTCAACGGTTCTACGCCATGTGCAACAAATTGGTCACAAAAAGACCTGCATTTCATATAAAATGGACTTTATGGTTTGGGCAGTTATATTTATTTTTTAACCTTTCCTTCAAATTAAATGAATAATTATGCTCTAAAAGCGATAAACCTATTAATGGATGTTACGTTTATTTTTCATTTATACGTTCAGTCTGAAAACTATGCCACCTATAATATTCACTCGGATGAGTTTTATAATGGAGAAAGAAGTGCCTATCTCCGCAAAAATGCAAGTGTTTGACACTGTGACTAGAGCAGTTCTGTGTTATGGTGCACAGGTGTGGGGCGGGCAAAGCTATGACAAGGTTGAGCAGGTTCAAAGAAGTTTTATAAAGAGACTATTCTGCCTCCCTAGGAATACGCCGAACTACGCTTTGCAGCTGGAAACAGGAAGAGCATCCATGTACATCTACACTCTGCAGCTTCATCTCATGTATGTTCTAAAAGTGTTGAATGCGCCTGAAGAGAGGCTCACTAAGCAGCTTGCAGCTAAAGTGGTTGTGGGTAAGGTAGGTTGGTACAATGACTTGCGTGATGTCTGTATCAAAGCAGGATTCGAACCGCAAACTTTTTTTTCAACCCCACTGGATAAGATACATGCAACCGTCAAATGCATAGTAGGTAGTATTGACTCCCAGGAAAAAGAAAAGTTACAAGACAGGCTAACGAACGCGCAGTTTCACACAACCTACAAAATTTTGAAATTTGAATGTAAGCAGCTGTCTTATATCAACAACACTAACAGCCTTCAAATGATAAGGACCATCATGCGAGCCAGAACAGAAACCCTAAATCTGAATAGGAAGCCTTGGAGTTCTGATCATAGTGCCCTCTGCTCTCTTTGCAATATGAAAGAACCCGAAGATATCATCCATTTCCTAGCTGTATGCCCAATCCTCTCCGAGATAAGATTAAACATATTCTTCAAAAATAGATTAACCCACACGCAAGCAATAGACTATTTGAACGGCCAGGACTACGCAAAACTATACCAATACGTTAAAGAGGCAATTAATTTTAAATTTGGTTATCAGGAATAAGGAGGATCAATTTTTGTTTTACTTATTTATTTGTTTTTATATTGGTTACAATCACTCATATTGTTTTTATTTAATTTTCATGTGTATAATATTATGTGGTGTCGCTTAGCTGATGGATTATATCCAGGCTTATGTAAATTTATTGTGAATTTCTCAAGGACTTATTATTTGTACATTTATAAAATAAAATTTACTTTACTACTTACTACTACTACTACTACTACTACTACTACTACCACTCGGATGAATTAATGTGTACAAGTATTTTACAAAACTTGCTTTCCCACAAAGCTTTATTAATACAGCAACTACAATAATTATTTATGTCTTTGAAATATGTGCTACAGAAATTTGTCAAACGGAACTATACACCAAAGAGAATACGGTTATGTCTCACTGTATGTTGAATAAGCCGTAACTGAAGCCAACAGATCAAAGCTCCGTGAAACTCCATACCCTTGGGCACTGGAAATGTTTCATGTCATATTATATCCATACCACATTTCTCACGTATATGTATCTGTGTATATATATATATATATATATATATATATATATATATATATATATATATATATACGGTCGTCGGGACCGGAGTACAGTCGGATTAGAGAATTCAGTTAAAAGAGGTCACTTTTTTATTTGAAAAAAAGAAACATAATTATTTGAGAATGAAATAATATTGACCATTTTTAACATTGCATATGTAAGTAAAATTGGTATTATAACATAAATTTGAAATATTTAAATTCTTGCTGATGACTATCAGGCCGCAGGTGCCTTAGTAAGAACATTTATTTTCTCAGTAGAAACACAAGCTCCTGCCTCTAAAACTAAACATATATGCCTTCTTTGACTTCCATTCGATGGAATACCAGGAATCAAATGTTTGACTAGCTAGGAAGGGAAGGTTTTCTAGGAACTCATTCCTCTTGGAGACCGCCGGATTAGAGAGAGCGACGGATAAGAGAACGCCGGGTAAGGAGAGTCTACTGTATATATATATATATATATATATATATATATATATATATATATGTGTGTGTGTGTATATATATATAAGGTATATTGGTAAATATATTTCAATCTATATATATAAAAATCGCGTGTCTGTCTGTTTTTCTGTTTGTTTTCTGTTTGTTATACAAATCCACACCGTTTGACCGTTTTTGACCAAACTTGGAATAATGGTAGGTCTTGATACGAGAAATCTCCTAGGCTAGGTCAAAAAAATCTACCATCTGTCTGTCTGTATGTTTGTCCCTTATACAAATCCATACCGTTCATCCGATTTTGACTAAACTCGGTACACATGTAGATCTTAATCTTTGGAGAGTCGTAGGCTAAGTCAAAAACGTCTACCAGCTGTTTGTCTGTATGTTTGTCCCTTATACAAATCCATACCGTTCGTCCGATTTTGACTAAACTCGGTACACATGTAGATCTTAATCTGAGGAGTGTCGTAGGCTAAGTCAAAAACGTCTACCAGATGTCTGTCTCTATGTTTGTTCTTTATACAAACCCACACCGTTTGACGGATTTTGATCTAACTGGGCACACAGGTTGGTCTTGATCAGGGGATTTTCTGTATGTTGTTGTTTCTTTTTATAAAAATCCACACCGTTAGACCGATTTTTACCAAACTTGGCATACATGTATGTCTTGATACGGGGGGGTGTTATAGGTTATGTCAAAGTCGTCTAGGACTCAGAGTTGGGTCACAGGTTCGAAACAGTTACAGATTCGTGTTATTAGATTTTAATAATACTTATTTGGTTTCTAATTTATTTAGGCTTTTCTATATGTAGAGAGTAGGTGTAGCATGGCACGCCGGGTAACAGCTAGTTATTAATAAAAATCATTAAATCGTCCTATGTTCGACAAAGATACCTATGTGTTCAGTGTGTTTCCAAAAACAAAAAACTAAGTTTATTTGTTTAGCAGATTATGAACGAATCTAAAACGAATGCACGCTATGTTGTGTATTGATGAATTTATTCTTGATATTTTCTACTAGATACAAAAAAATAATTGACAAAGTATATATCTATCTATCTACCTCTCTGTAGATATAAATTCACAAATAATATATCAAATCTGTATATATATATATAAAAAGACGCACTACCATCAGCGCTACCAACGGACAGAATCCTAACTACACCAGGGAGCTTGAACATCATTGGTCCGCCGATACTGGGGCTAGAGGGTAGAAAGGGCGCCCAGATCGAGAAAAAATTTCATTCCCTTGGCAACCACCGAGGAAGAAACAATAAGTACCTGGCCGACGAAGTTGGAGATGAATCCATCGAAATATCCCAGGAAGAAGTGAGGAGGAGTACCACCGCTGGAGAAAAATGCCGTTCCATCTATATATATATATATATATATATATATATATATATATATATATATATATATGTATATATATTGCCACTCCGATGACTATCTGCCTGAAAGAAGATCCAGTTTTGATGAAAATGGCGGTTTTTGTTCATAGGCTTTATGGCACACATTAAATACTAAATAGGATAGGGGAAATTGAACGAAACAATTTTCATGGCCAAATCTATAACTTATTTAGAAAAAAAAAATTGAGAAAATTTTAAAAGAATATGGCTTTCATTTCGCCAAAATGTCGAATTATGTTGAACATTTTTCAAGACGTCTGCCGTTCTGTTTTCAGATTTTCGTTTATTTAGTTATAGCTCTGAACGGTTGGCGATATCGTTGTAAATTGGGGCAACCATTCGAACTAAGGTCCGCCATTTAAATAAATTTTGAACAAATATGATTGTTATGCTATTTTCGAAAAATCAATCTTCCCTGTTTGTTCTTTTCCTTTGAATGATTTTAGGCAGCTCGCATCAGTTTTGCAGTGGCAGTTTTTTTTCTTTAATTGCATTTATCCGTAAAATATATATTTTAGTATTAAAATATATGTAAATGAGAAACGTGTTTGTATTAGAGTTTTCCTTAACAATTTGCGTAGAGCTGGAATGAGTAAAGCCCTCAACATTGTCACGCAAAATAATTTTTCGAGTAGGTGCTTACATTTTTCCTGAAATGTCAAAACAATATATCAACTGCTTCTTGTGTAAAAGGTTTAATATTTGACTTTAATAAAAACAAAAATACTTTTCCGTTTTACTTAAATTGAATAATTCATAAAGTACTTGTATATTTGTGTTCATAAATTCAACTGGTAGCTATCTCCCCCTCCTCATGCCCTCGTGAAAAATGAACTGAAGAAGAAGCCAATGTAAGGTTCATTTTGAAGTATATTTAATATTCTTTTGAAGTAAAGGAATTCTATCTCCTCCTCAAGCGTTTCTTAACAACGCTACATTATTCCAGAGCAACCAAAGGAACGCCGCCCTTTAAGGAGAGTTCTTTGACCATGGGCAATGAGAAAGTTCTTTGATGATTTATTGTTGATGATTATATAGACAGTACCAGTGTTGGGCAAAACTAACGTTAGTTACCTAAACTAACGTTAGTTTTCCCTAACTAAAACTAAACTAATGTTGTATTTTTAGTTTTAGTTTAGTTTTAGATTTGTATAATTATTAATCATATGGACTCCGTTTTTAGTATGGTAATTAGTTTAGTTTAGTAAAAGAGACCTAAATTTGTGATTTTAGTTTACTAATTTAGTTTATCAAAGAACATATGATTTCAAATTACGAGAAAAGGCCACAATTTCTTATTCTTAAGCAAGTTCTATTTGTTTTTATAATTTACTTAAGTATCGAAATAACATATAATTTATATTAATTCATGTTATTTTAGTAAAACTAAACTAAACTAAAGCTTTAATTTAGTTTTTAGTCAATTCCCAAAGATTTAGTTTTAGTTTAGTTAAAATCCATTAATTAGTAAAATTTTAGTTTTAGTTTTCAATTTTTAGTTTAGATTTAGTTTATTCCAAAAAGTGAATTTAGTTTTAATTTTAGTTTTAGTTTTAGCGCGGTTCCTCCCTCCCCGACAGGGAGGAACCCCGCTTATAAAGTTGATACAATGAAACAATCCGGAAGTGCCGACTAGAAAATTTCGCGTTTCAGAACCCCTAGAGACCGAAAATAACAGTGGTTAAAAGTTGTATATACATATATATATGTATACATTTATATATATATATATATATATATATATATATATATATATATATATATATATATATATATATTTGTCTGTTTGCGGATTTCTGGCCTCCCTAATGGGCCGATTTTGATGAAATTTGGTACAAAAATCTGTCGCCCGATTTGAAAGGTCAAGTTCGTTAACCAGCAAAATCCGTCCACTGGAAGATGGCGTTTGGGGCGAAATTCGCGCAAAAAAAATCGTAACGCTTACTTTTTTGAGTTCATAAGCTTGTAAGTACTCGTTTTGTAGGCTTCTTTGGCTAGGAAAACGAATGAAACCATTTTCAAGGCGATAGCTTTAACCGTTTTTGAGAAAATTGGAAAAATAATTTTTGAATACCGTTTTTGGTTTGGGTACTTAGAATCATGGGATTCAGTTGAAACATTTTCTGAATGTTTTACTATCATTAAAACTAATATGTTGAAATTTTGGTTACGTTTGGAGTTAAGGAAGGGTTAGAATAAAATATTTTATTAACAGACATAAAAAGTTTTGGTAACTTTGTATATTTTCCTTGATATCTCGAAAAAGGTTGAGAATCTTGGTAAACAAAAGAATACCATTAGAAAGCTTACTAAATGCTCTAAAAAAAGGTTCTGATGAAAGTTTTGATTAGGCGATGTCAATCGGAGGAATAAGTGCTTAAAACGTTAAAGTAATTGATTTTGCTTATTCGAACTGTTCTTATTGTCTGTTTTTATTCCTTGTTATTTTTTAATTGCTTATAGTTGGATAATGTATTTTACAATAAAACAGATCAGGCAAAATAAGAAAAACAATTCATTGTTAGAAATATAGCTTGCCAAGAGAAAAAGATTCGATGACGTCTTTTGAATATTTTCAATTTCCTTTATGCTGTTGGTTTTTTTATTTTATTTTTTAATTGATTTTATCTGTAGAATTATTACTATAGTAAAAGAACACAGGAATATGTGAAAATTTTTTATATTTTTCAATTCATTGAAACGTATGAAATGAAGTATCGGTAGAAGAGGTTTCTAGGGTCTTGCGGACCCGACCCCAGGTATAGCCATAAAACCCTTTGAACAAACGCCGAGGAAAATATTATCTGTTCCTATTCTATGTTTATCAAATGAGAATAGGAATATGAACAGGAACCGGGGTCTCCCGTGGTCTAATGGCTAGCGCCTTGGATTCATAAGCGGGAGATGGTGGGTTCGATTCCCAACCTCCGGCAGGAATTTTATCATCCCACGGCTCGCTGGTAAAATTCCTCGCTAAACCCTGGATGTCGGCGCTAATGACCTAGATGTTGATGAGCCGTAAAAAAAATAAAATAAAAATAAAAATGAATTGGAACCGCGCTAAGATGACGCAGTTCCTGCGAGTCGGACTTTTTTAGTTTTGCCCAACATTGGAAAGTACATCATTAGAATGTTATGTTCAATTTTGTAATTTGAAATCAAGTTTACACACTGTCTGTAGGGGGGGGGGGGGGGGAGAGAACTCTGGCTGGATTTGATATCGCATTAGAGAAGAATTGGCGAAAAATCTTGAAAATTCATATCACCATTGTTGCAAAAAATGGTGCAACAATAGTGCACCATATATATATATTAATTTATATATATATATATATATATATATATATATATATATTAATATTTGAAGATTTAAAATAAAACCTAAGCAGTTTACAATATAATTATTGTAAATATGGCCGATTATACAGAGACACAAAATCTCTCCTTCGCTGAAGATTTGCATGAGTAGTAACACTACTACGATTACAAAAAAACAGATGTACCTATCTATAAAACTTAGATAAATAGCAACAAAATGTAAGTTAAGTACATGTATGACTAACCCTGGAATCACAACATGATAAAGCTGTTACAAATCTCACAACGTGGGGTCATATAAGACCCCATCTAGTCTTTCGTAATTCTTATACAAATTTGGTGTTAGGTTTCTGAAATGGTATTTTAAGATGACTACCATGTATAATATAACAATTTATAACCAAATAATCTTATTTAATTGTAAAATGGGGGAGTGGGAAATCAAACATCAAAATACCACAAATTTAGACATAATTTTATTTAAATATTTGTCCTCTGAATATCAACATTAAATATAACGTTTTCTCCTATAATAATTTGTCTTTATGACTGCTAGAATAAAAAAATACTATAATATGTAAAATTGGTTTAAAAGGGGGGAAAATATAGTGACTTAAATATATGCACATTATAATTATCAAAAAAAATAAAAATATTTTTATTCATTTATACACTTTTTCAATATTCTTTGCCTGTATTCAGCACACAGACTCTTACTACATTTTACCTATTCTATGTTTTTCAAATGAGAATAGGGATATGAACAGGAACCGGGGTCTCCCGTGGTCTAATGGCTAGCGCCTGTGTGTTACAGCTTTCCTGTCTTTTTTACGATCAAAAACACCACATCGTATATATGGCCATCCTCTTTTTCACTTATATCACATACTTCACCAATTTTACTGTCTTCACTATCCAAAACGTCTCCAAACTCTCTGTTTTTCTCTTCTACAATTTGCCAAAGCAACTCATTGCGAATTTCATCTTCAGTGCAAAATAATTTATCGTTAGACATACTACATTCGATAAATAAAAATATTACATAAACCACAGCGTGGGGTCGCCAAAGGCTTGATATACGTTCACAGGGATAGGAATGAGAAAAGCCTGCCTCTCCATTATGATCACATTGTCAGCACAGGAAGGTACAGGAACGGACACGTTCAACAGGTGGAATGTGTAGGAGATAAGAAATATTTTCAGAACTCACCTGTCATAATATTTTGTTACAATATTGTAACAGGTGTTGCTAGGCTACATAAAGTTTATACATGAAAGAGGTTATAGATTATAAGACACATAGTGTTAAGAAGAAGGTAGGAAAACGAAGATATATTTCAGTGTATATTAAAATCAATAAAAGCCTATTGACCTCCGAAATAATCAACCATTTGTATTTTCATTTTTTTTTTTTTTTTTTTATATTTGTTGAATAAATAATTTATTTAAACTAATTATTAGTTTAAACATCTGTTCTTCATAACTATTAACTTAATGATACGATAAATAACTGTTTTAGTAATAAAAGTAACTGGTGTGGGTAAAGTAAAAAAGAGAAATTATTTAACGCAACAAAATAACTACTTATCTGACGTATCGAAGGGCGGATATGCAGCAAGTAATATAATAAACAAAACACACGAACATAAAAATTAAACCATATTTGACAGACTATGATAATTACAATACATTACTTTTGTTACTAAACTAATTCTATTAATTTCTCTTTTTATTATTTACTATAGGTATTGTGAAATATTGAGAATTTATTAATCTTTAAAAGGATATTTTCTGGCATTAATGACCTCAAAGGTTGACTCGCCTTAAATCGAACCAAAAAAGGTTATTTTTATCATGCCTTCTTATTATGAAACTGAATAAGTCACCTCCATTGCAAATTTTCTAAAATATATGAAATAATTTCTATATTAGAATGCAATAATTGGGCCCAATTTATAAGATTTCATATTATTTCCGAATTTATTGTGTTTATATATATATATATATATATATATATATATATATATCGAAAAACAAGATTCACTGTTCCCACGAAAATAAAGGCGGGAAAGGTTTACTTCATCTTTCGGAGAGGTCTATCAATCTCGAGGGATATCACATTAATCATCAACACGCAACACTTACAAATAATAACTCACCCTTCAAAAACAATAGGAAATGGATTGGAGTCCGAAAAACATCTTGTATAACAGGTTTTCTCTACAGGAAGGGTATTTCAGATTGCAATAGGAAGGGGGCCACTGATTGGAAAACTCATAATTCTAGTGTTTTTCTTATTTTACTGGCTTTATGTGGTGGGCGAGTTTGGCACATTGCCGTGGAACTCATATCCTATACAGTCTTTTTTAATACTAATTATTTTCAAAAATAATAAACATTAAGTTGTGACCACTGAACACTCTGTACAAAGAGTAGTGGGTTCGATTCCCACTACAGGGCGAATGAATGAAATGAATAGAAAAGTTTTATTCTTCTTCCGGGACAGAAGTCCCATAGGAATCATTTTGAAATTACAAAATAATTTTGAATTTTACGTATAAACTTAAAAACTTATAAATGCTATCAGTATCAATATATAGTGTACAGCTTCAATATAGACTAGGTGTTGGGTAAAACTTGGAGGAATAGAAGGTGGTGGAAGAGCCGGGATTTAAAGGTTTCTAGGTTGGTAGAATGGCGGACAAACTGAGGCAAGGAATTCCATAGCGAGGTGGCACGGGTGACGAATGATTTTTCGAATATTGCTGTTCGGTGGGAAGGAATATAAAGATCGGAAGGACGAGATCGGGTGTCACGGGAGTGAACCGAGGATTTAAATTTAAGAAGTTGAAAAATGTAAGAAGGTCTAAGGGATTGAATTACTTGGTAAAGGACTGAGCCGAGGAAGTACTGACGACGATAAAGAGGGAATAGCCAATTTAGCTCCTGGTAGAAATGTGATATGTGGGAGTCTCTGGGGATCCCGAGGATAAAATGAATGAAACAGTTCATGAGGCGGTGTGTGTGATGTGAGCCCAAAACTTATTGTGCACACTCCGTCGTTCCAGAATCGAAGTCGTTAATGAGAAACTCCAAAGAATGGGGCATATTACTAACCATGCTAAGAATCAGATATCACGACATTATCTGTCCTCTGAGCCTAGATTTTAGTTATTTTATTTTATCAAAGTTGGACAACTCCATTTTTTTCAGTTTTGAGATTTTTTTCGATTCTTAAGTGGATTTTTATGATGCATTCGATTTTACAACTGTTTTTCATTAAAAAAGGACAGAAAATAGCGTTTATTTCAACCGTTCAGAATCAAAATATGGACAATTCCAACATAGTTTAGTTTCAAAAAATGACAACTCCATCAGTAGCCAATGAGAAGCTTGCATTCATGCAATCTGCTCCCAACATGCATTGCAAATCCATCATGGCTGAATGTTTATAGTTACTTGTTATAAGTGCATTTGGCGATAATTCTTATTAATAACGAGCTGTTATCCGGCACACTGTGGTTCCGAATGCCGGATTTTGGGACGAAACCTCTAGGTACTTGAATCTTTCTGATTTAGGTATGATTTTTGAAGAATTTCTTTTGTGCCGAGTCGAATGGGACCACTACCAATTCTATAGAATAATTATGTTATTAATAAACGGGCTTTATATAACAACAACCGTGAAAAACAGCCAGTATTTAATTTAAAATATTCATACTTTACTCAAGTGGTAGAGCTATGTATCCTTCCAAATATATTTTCAAGAACTCAGGTGAATAAATTAACAGCTAATGTGGTACTGGTAACTGTTCTCGACATATTCCTCCTTATTTAAATGTTCGCGTATAACAAATAAATATTGACAGTTTCACACTAGATATTAAATAGATCTCATCGTTAATGTTCAGTTATTTGCTATTAAAAACTTTTCAACAACTCTCTGCAGAAAATAATAATAGTTAACTCGTTTTTCATAAAATAATCGCATCGCTAATTGATAACTTTATTTTATTAGCTGTGCACAGGTATGGCTGAGTACGGCGATGAAAATTATAGCACAGCCACTTCAATACATGTAGTTATAGGTAAAACTGTGCGAAGAGGATAGCTAAGTACCACTTTTTTTCTAAACTTAATAAAATAAGGATAATTTTGTTTCATTTCAGTTTTGTCAAACTATATTTAAATAACATTTTTCATGTAATTTTTAACTATATAATTTTGATTTAATACATTAGACATAATTACATTATAGTAAAACACCCTCGAGCATACCAAATTCATATTTCTTTGGTTTCAAAAGAGGATAGGTTCAATTTTCAAATTGCTCCCTTTGGTTTCAAAAACAGACAACTCCATGACTTGGTTTCAAACATGGACAACTCCACTATTTAAAGTGTAAGTACGGCCTTAATACTCATATAATTTTGTAGTGCCTTTGAAATAATGTTTCTGAAGCCTATAAGAATAACATATAAAAAATCACCATGATACTGACATCAATATAGTAGATATGGTTTTTTGCCTCTCCCGTAAAAAAGCAAAAGTGGTGTTGTCCAACTTTGATACTAAGCTCCTCAGATATATGTCTTAACTCTCTACCTATTATTTTTTTTATTGTTTTATCATAATGTAACAAATAAACTGGTCTACCGAATTGCACTTATTGTTTGCTGTATTCAAAGGAAATATATCAGCTATTATATTCCAATTGAATTTTTGATGACCCACTCACTTAATACTGATAGCCACTTTTGCGACAAGGCAACTTTATTGGTTTTGGGACTGAAAGCCACCTCAATCACAGCTTTTTGCGACATCTAGTAGCGATTTTTGTAAGCTCTTGTAAATTTTTTATCCGCTAAAATTTATTAAAAATGCAGTTTGAGTCTATTGAATAGGGATTTTTCTCAGTTACTCGGTAGCTTTGCATAGTTAGGGTCCCTCTGAATCGCCATCATGATGATATTATACCAACGCCGAGATATTTGACCCATTCAAAGAATTATTAAACACACTCACGAAATAGTTATTACTAGAGCCCGGAAGATAGACATTTTTTTTTTTTGGTTAAAATAGGCAGGCAAAAAGGCACTTGAAACAATAAAAATAGGTAGTACTGTAATTATAATAGGCATTTATTTAAAGAGGAACCTCACTCATTATTAATGAAAATATGTATTTTACATACTCATTCATTTCTTTATTACAAATTTATCACTGAATTAGTGTACTTACTCTTACTTCCCCTTCTTACAAGCAACAACAAGAAGCTTTTTCAAAGTATCTACTGTCCAGTAGACCATCTCAGAAAAAATGTTTTTCATCATGGAAAAACTTCCTCCGCATTATATTATTTTTTTTTTTATTTTAAACCTTTATTGATAATTACAACAATATGCTGTACATATTTCCAGTAATTTTGCTCGTTATTGAACAATAGCTTTGTGAGACATGATATGGGAATATGTACAATTACACAACCCACTAGAATAATAAATTTTGAGCATTGTAGATGGCATGTTATAACAAGTTGTCTCTAGGCCACCGCCGCTTCAATCTTCTATGAGGATTTTGTGGATTATGGAAGGAGGATAGAGAGCTTATCCAAGGATTCGGATGGCCAGGGAGATTGGAATGGAACTTCTGATAGACTGATTTGGCCAGGGATTGGATAGAGGGGATATTGAAATCATTATGCAGGGTTAGGTTGGAGACATAGTAAGGAGCATTGGATATTTTTCGAAGGATTTTGGATTGCATTGTTTCTAATCTGTAGGAATTGGAAGGTTTAGTGGAACCCCAGAGTTCTAGTCCATAAGTCCATATTGGTCGGAGTATGGTATTGTATATAAGTCGTTTGTTAGTCAATGAAAGTTTCGAGCGTTTGTCCAGGAAGCGTGATAAAAGTCTAAAACGTCTGTTTAGTTCCTGTCTTTTCTGTGTTATGTGTGGCTTCCAAGTTAAACGTTTGTCTAGTATCAGTCCTAAGTATCTTACTTGCAATTTCTGTGGAATTTGAATGTTTTGGAGGGTTATTGATGGGCAGCGTGATTTACGAAGTGTGAATGTTGCATGGCTAGATTTTTGTGCATTTACTTTGATTTTCCATTTAGTTAGCCATGGTTGAAGTAGACACAGGTGTTCTTGAAGGCAATTGGAAGCAAGAATTGGGTTTTGGTTAACAGTGAGGATAGCGGTGTCGTCAGCAAACATGTGAATGGATGTTTGGGGATGGGAAGGGATATCAGCCGTATAAGCCAGTAACAATACGGGACTGAGAATTCCACCTTGTGGGACACCGGCACATTGGGGGAAGATTGGAGATAATGAGGTACCATAGGATGTCTGCAAAAAAACGGTCAGAGAGATGGGTTTATTAGTAGATAATATGTTGAAGGTAGGGTTTCTTTGAGTTTAAACAGCAAGCCCTGGTGCCACACGCGATCGAAAGCCTGAGCTACGTCAAAAATAACGCCAGAGCAATACTGCTTATTCTCAAAGGATGAGGATATGCTGTTGACGATACAGTGGCATTGGTGAATAGTGGAGTGGGAGTGGCGAAAACCAAACTGGGAAGATGGGATAATGGGATCCAGGAGTGGATAAAGGCGTTTGAGAAGGTGTTTTTCAAGGATTTTACCCATTATTGGAAGGATTGATATAGGACGAAGGTTGATGAATAGGCTTACCAGGCTTTGGGATCATCCGGAGAACTGAAAATTTCCAGAGTATAGGGAAATATGTCGTTCTGAGTACAGCATTATATATTTAAGTTAGGAAGAGGATGGTTTTTTTTCGGGAGTTTATTAAGGATTTTCGAAGTGATGAGGTCATATCCAGGGGCTTTTTTTGGAGGAAGATGTTGGATTGCAAACAGGACTTCTTTAGGATTAAAGGCTTTTGGTGGGAGTTGAAGAGGAGAGTCCAGTTCACTAGAGGCAAGGAGTGTATGGTCAGGATCATTGATATCAGGGTGAGGAGTAAAGACTTGGGTGAGGTGCATTATATTATCATTTCGAGATCCAGAATACCAGGCAACTACACCATTGTCACAGCAAAATGGGTGTGAGGAAGGAGACGTACTTCTCTCATCCTCTCTCTTTCCTGCTATTCATTATGCTTGTGCATTCCTTCTACTAAAGAAGGTTCTGTTATTTACTGAGGTTAAATCCATGGGTTGGGAAAATAAGCTCTCGAATAGATATTTGTGGCGGAAATATGTAATTTAATTTGTGCAAACCTTTTCGTCTTCGATGAACGGAAAGCCATTATGTGATTTTTAAAATGTTTAAATCGCAAAAAAAAATTGCATAACTGATAAAAAAAGGCACAAAAAGGCTTTAAATCTTAAAATAGCCAAAATAGGAAAAAAAGGCAAAATAAAAATTGTCTCTACACTTCCTAAATGCACGAAAACCTATTTATTTTTATCTGATTCTTCAATATATCCATTCAGATAAAAAAAGGCATTTTTCCAAATTTCTGGGCTCTAGTTATTATTCTTAATGAGTGTAACATTAATAATTTTGAAATATGTACATAATTGCTAATGATCCTGGAAATAGATACACCAAAAAAAAATGTACATAATGAGCCAAAATGAAACCAAGAAGCAGTCTGTGGTTTAATACAATGTTGATTGTATCTCCCTGAGTAAAAATGTATCTCTCCCCAAAGAGCCTGGATAGAGATAGTATCTATATCATGTCCCGAGATAGATCGGTGTAATGCTGGATACGTGACTTGGAAATCCTACGGGAATTAACTCCTGGAAGGATGTTCCTAAGCTATCCTTGTACGCTCTTTAGGGTCTTTCTCATGGACAATTTGCTCTAGGATCCCCTATTATTGTTTATTGTTGTTTATCTTCCTTAATTAAAAAAAACATAGTTAGTCGTGTATATAATTATTTAAGATTTGTCTTCTTATTCTAGCTGTATGGAACTTAATTATATTTTTTCATAAAACAAGAAACTAATTGGAAAGAAAACCGACAGAAAGAGCGTAAAGTATGTGACATAAAAAGAAAAGGAAGTAAATTAATAACTAGCGTTTAATACGCAATGGTTACTTTCCTCGTTGAAAAAAATAAAAAAAAACTAAAAGAATAAAAGGGTACAAAAAATGAATAAAAGGCTACGGCTTCTAGGCTGCTCAAATTCAGGAACATAAATATGCTTTAGGAGGCCCGGCGGCCGTGAGCGTTAAGGCGTGAGCATTTAACACTTCGAGCCAAAGGGTCGTTGGTGGTGGCCTTTCGTCAGAAAAAAGAAAAGGCATCAGCCCTATCCTGGCTAGAAAAGGGTGATAACCTATAGATATCCCGTCCTAAAATTTGTAGTTATTAATAAATGGACGTTAAAATTTAATAAAATAAATATACTTTATGTCCACCCACCAAACCTATGTAATGTACTGAATAACATACAGTCTTATTTTCTGTACAAGGCCACCGCGCATGCGCGAACGCCAGCGGACACAATTTTGTAAAGCTTTTTTGTACCATTTTGTTTCAGTTTAGACATCGCTAAGGCATATTTATGCCAAAAAATTCGCCTCGTTTAATGAGTCATTTATAAATTTTAACTTGGCCATTTTTTGTGTCTACTGGGTAGGATCGATTAAGATTTGATGAAATGTTTCGAAAATTTCGTCATGAGTGCAACCTCAATAGCTACTTTCTTTTAGAAGATAATGCCATTCAAAAATTATGTCAAATATGTCAAGACACACAGGAATAATAGGAAATGAAATAGTAGATAACCTTGCAAAATGTGGTTTCGAAAAAAATCTCTATATATAAAAATAAGCTTTTTGTCTGTATGTGTGTCAGAGGCTAGGTCAAAATCGTCAATAAGCTGACTCTCTGTATGTTTATCCCGTTTGACCAATTTTGACCAAACTTGGCACACAGGTTGGTGACCCGATTGTTTCTTTGGCTAGGTCAAAAATCGCCTTGGAATCACAGTGCGGAGGTCAAGGGGAGATACCGAGAACCCGAACAGTTACAGATTTGCGTTATTAGATTTTAATATTGCTTATTTGGTTTCTAATTTATTTTTGTTTTTCTTGATGCAGAAAGTAGGCGCATCACTGCACGCCGGGTGACAGATAATATAATATAAATAGACGAACATAATGTTAATGTGTTAAGTTTGTGGACAGGCAGCTAGGATGGTTGGCAAGATATGAAAAAGTCCGTCACGCAGGAGCTGCAAAACTAAGCACTTTCCTCAGAATTTGGGTAGTGTAGACTGCTTTCCAGAACAATTTGCTTAAAATATCCTACATAAATAAAATAAAAACATGAATAGTTCTCTTTTAAATTTGTAATGAGTAACTGATCAATTATTAATTTGCTTCCAGAGTTATGTTTACACATGGTACCTATTACAAAAAGTAATAAATACAAAAAACCTCATCTTATCGTATTTTGATCTAACGCAGGAACAGGATGCAGTCACCCTAGTGGTAGAAAGCGCTCCTTGCGGCGGCTTTGTGAACCTACGTCTGGCGGGCTTTTCTATTGAAATATATTACAAATTAAACCCCCGCTTTCCGATTGACCGATTCAGCTCATTTTTACAACACTTCTTTCTCATGAGTTGCCCACGACGTACACCGCGTTTCCTTACAATACAGCAGAAATTACGACCGGTATGAGTACATTAGGAATTTGGGTCCGGAGTAAACCCCCTCCTAATGAACCAATTATGTTTATTTTTACAAGACATATTTACCTGTGGATTACCACTACGAATACCGAGTTTCGTCGAAATGTACCAAAAATCACGGCTGGTAGTGGCGAATTGGTATTGTGGGTCCGGATTAACCCCCCCCCCCTTCTAATGAACCGATTTAGTTCATTTTTATAACTCACTTTTCTCTCTATATTACCACTAGGAATACCAAGTTTCGTTGAAATATAACAAATATAACGGCTGACATAGTCAAATTAGTGTTTTGGGTTCGGGGTAAACCCCCCCTTCCGGTGGACCGACTTTGGTGGTTAACGAACTCGTTCAATCGTTTGCTAATTGAATGCTATATACCAAGTTTCGCGACGAAAAAACAAAAACTCTGGCCGCTATCGTGTTAACAGACATATATATATATATATATATATATATATATATATATATATATATATATATATATATATACATATAAATTTTAGCGGGGGTCATTTTCGGTGTCTACTAGGTAGGATCGATAAAGATTTGAAGAAATTTTTCAAAAATTCCGTCATGAGTCCAACCTCAATAGCTACTTTCCTTCGGAGGAATGTGCTAAAAAGCTCATATAGATTTAGGTAATCAAATGTATTTTAATAAAAATATTCTGACCTGTTAAAATATTCTGACCTGTTATGAATCCAAATCTATAATAATTTAAAATTTTGTTTTATAACATGATCTCTTCTTTAAACGTAGTAAATTCTTATCTTGTAAATTATATAACCTTAATGTAATGTAGACGATATAATTACATGAAGATATAATTACATGCATGAAAATATTTTATTATATTCTGGTTTTAATGAATATAATCATTGTTAATGTTTTATATAAGTAGTTTTCTTTTGGGTTTTATGTTTTTTGTTTTCTTTTTTTGTATTACAATCTGTCTATTACTTTAACGAAATTTGATTTTGCTGTTCTGATAAGTAAATTGCCACCATAGCGGATCTCATGATAAATTAAATAATTAAAAAAATAGGCACATTTACTGCATAAGTCAACATTTTTTCAGAAAAACATTGGAAAAAAAAATATATACAATGAAAAATGAATAATACTTATTTGCCATAGACTGATTTAAAATTGAATGTTTTCAAAGTTTGTTCTACTTTAATGGATAAATTTCTCGAAATCCTGATATTTTAAATCTTGAGTCTGGTGATATTTTCGCACTTGCTTTAAAATATGTTTGAAAAATTGGTCAAACTCAACAATTCTCCATGTTTCTTGCTGTTTCATACGAACCAACGAGCATTGGACAATATTCGGAGTACCTTGTGTTGAAAAGTTTGTAGACGGTATAAGTTTTGTCAAGGCATGCGTATTTTAGTATGTGTAGTATTGCATATTTTTATAGTAGTGTACCACTGGTGTATTTTAGGGGAGCTTTCCTATTTATTAATGGATATATTTGTGACATTCGTTTGTGAGTTTCTTGTAATTTTTTTTTGAAAATGTGTTTCTGCCAAGTAAGCCATTTGCCTAGATATTTTCCTTATACGCTGGTCCTTTTGAGTCTCGTCCAATTTTGAGCTGTGGTAAATCTTCATTTTGGATATCAAGATAACCATAAATATATAATATTCAATAATATTAATTAATATATTTGAAATACTTACATAGAACCCTTAGCTTGACATCCCTGAAAGCTGGCCTGCCTACCCCGTTGTTTGCTTGGCATTGGTAGAGTCCAGCTTGGTGTCTGTTTACTGCGCCCATAGCGATGTTGGAGCCGTTCATCGGTTTCAGGCCTGGGAGTGTAGTGTTCGTCTGAAAAATATATATATATTTTTTTTTGTAATGGTCAAGCTGTAAAGTCTTACAGGCGTTTCATCTGTTTCTATAATTCCTTAATTTCAGTTTAACACGCTTAGTGTTGTTAAAAGCGAGCCCTGACTAGAGGCTTGACGCCTGAACCTTGAATCTAGCCTCTACAGCCCGAGCTCTGAGGGCTCGATGAAGGCTCCGGAGTGAGGCTTCAGCCTAACCTTATCAAGCCCTGAAGGTTCTCCATGGAGCCTTGAAGGCTCGGCCTTGAAGCCCTGGGAAGGTAGAGCTTCGGCAAGCACGGTTATAGTAGTATAGTAGTAGTACGACAGTGTTGCCATCGTCGTCTCACAGAAGAGTTTATTTTTTTAGGAAAAGTTACTATTTTTACCCAATTAGTGATCCATATAATTAGTTTATCAATGAAATGGTAAATTTAAATGCCAGCGAATAATTTCAATGTGGCGGAAAGAATTTAGGACGAATCTACTAAAGTATATTTCATGAAACAGCTGTTTGCCCGCCGTCCGCCATTTTGGAAATGAAAAGTAAAAGGCTTCAAAGCATGCGCCTTCTCCCGAGGCGAGCCTTCTAGGCTCACGCCTTCTACCAAGCCGAGCCTTCAAGGCTCGCGCCTTCTATCGAGCCCTGTCTAAGCCCTGAGAGCTCGAGCTTTTACGAGCCACGCCTTCTAGCCTCAAAGGCGCGCTCTTTTACAACACTAAACACGCTTGATCTCAAAGTAGTATATAAGCACATGCTGTTGCATCCCCGAAATACCGAGAAGATGGCGTTCACGTCCGAACGGGGGAATGGTGGAACACTTTTTGGATATCAACTTTCAGACGTAAACATAATATATATATATATATATATATATATATATATATATATATATATATATATATATATATAACGTGTTTGGTTGTTTATCTGTTTGTATTTTTGCACCTCACACAAATCCACATCGTTTGACTGATTTTGACTAAACTTGACAAACAGGTAGGTCTTCATCCGGGTAGTCTCGTAAGCTACGTCAAAAATCTCTACCAGCTGTCCGTCTGTATGTTTGTTCCTTACACAAATCCACACCGTTCCACCGATTTTGACCAAACTTGGCACACAGGTAGGTCTTGATCCGGGGAGTGTCGTAGGCTAAATAAAAAACGTCTACCACCAGTCCGTCTGCTTGTTTGTTCCTTATACAAATCCACACCGTTTGACCCATTTTGACCAAACATGGCACACGTGTATGTCCTGATAAGGTAGATGTAGCATGGCACGCCGGGTAACAGCTAGTAAATAATAAATGTTGGGGCATAAGCTAGAAACACTGTTCTTGTTAGGGGGGCGCTTGTGCATGTTTATCATTTATCTGGATAAAAAAGGAAACTTTAAACCACACTCAGTTCCTTCAGTTTGAAAGCAAGTTCTCATAAATTTTACTTACGCAAAATCCTCACAAAAAAAAACAAGCTAAAAGAAAGAAAACTCTTTTAAGGAGAGTGCTAATGGAATTGATGTAGGAAAGAGTCTGCGTGTTTATTCTTCCATTTAGCGGATGATAAAGCCGCCATTTTGAAGGCTGTAAAATAAAAAGTTGTTTAGAACAGTGAAGTTTCCGACTAAATCCTTTAAGTGAAGGAAAAAAATGAAAGGACACGTCATTCCGTTCATGAAGTTCAGGCGTCGTAAAAATGAAGGATCATTAAAGGTAAGAAATAAAACGGAATTGATGATTCGTTAACGACAACATCTTCTAAAAAATGTAATTTAGATTCTGTAAACTTCTGCACAATGAGTAACACATATCGCTCCACGTACATTTGACCCGTATTTCTACCGATCCGATCCCATCCGATTTCGTTTGACTGACCACGGCCCACATAAGTGCCTACATTGGTCCCAACCCGATCCAATCCGATTTAGTCACAGCTCGTCAGGAATGACCTCGTATTGAAGTGAAAATTAGTGATTAATTTAAGAAATTCCACCAAATAAGCATAGAAACCTTGAAGGTTGGAGATTAGGTTGAAGGTTGGAGGTACGAAGGAGGAGTTGAGAGGCCAATCAATCTTCCAGACGTATATCAGTCCCGAAAAAATTAATCTGAGTGTAACAGTTAATTTTTAAGTGTTACACTGTGGTAAGAGAAGCATTAGTATTCATATTTTAAAATTATTTATAAGAAAGGGAGGGAGAAGATTATAAAAATTGGATGGTTATAAACATATTTCAAATATTTCATTTTGTTATAAACAAGGGAATCAAAAAATAAAAATGTGAACTAACAAAGTCGTTTTAAATGTTATTGGCTTTCATTTTTAAAAAAAGTGCATTGAAATCTGTTAAAATGTAGAGGCTGTAGACCACTTTGAAACCAGAGACGGGCGTAATTTTATTTATAAATAAAAATACGAATTTATTCGTACTTCATATATTTGTGAATACGAATATAAATAAATTCGTACTTCATATATTTGTGAATACGAATATAAATAAATTCGTACTTCATATATTTGTGAATACGAATATAAATAAATTCGTACTTCATATATTTGTGAATACGAATATAAATAAATTCGTACTTCATATATTTGTGAATACGAATATAAATAAATTCGTATTCATAAGTGTGAATACGAATTTATTTTTATTCGCATATATTAAATATAAAAATACAAATAAAATTTTATTCGCAAATTTTTCTGCGAATAAAAACAAATTCACAGAAAAAATTGTAAATAATCACAAAAAATGTGAATATTTACAAAAAATCAAGTGATTACAAAAGAAATCACATTAAAATATACGAATAAAAATTTATTCACATCATAATTTGTGAATAAAAATGTATTCACAATAAAATTCGCAAATAAATTATGAATTTATTCGTATTAAGATGATATTGCGAAAGTTATTGAAAATGATTTTTTATTTTATTTTTTTTGTATGGAGGTACAGATGAGAAACTGTGTCCCTGCAGCATGGTTGGTGGACCCGCGGCGGAATCGGGGTAAACAAAAATCTAGCCGCTAATAAGCTAGACGTTAAACGCCTTAAAAAAAAAGAAAAAAAAAAAAAAAAAAAAAAAAAAAAAAAAAAAAAAAAAAAAAAAAAAAAAAAAAAAAAAAAACGTTAATAACTCTCGTAATATCATCTTAATACGAATAAATTCATGATTTATTTGCGAATTTTATTGTGAATAAATTTTTATTCACAAATTATAATGTGAATAAATTTTTATTCCTATATTTTAATATGATTTTTTTTGTAATCACTTGATTTTTTGTAAATATTCACATTTTTTGTGATTATTTACAATTTTTTCTGTGAATTTATTTTTATTCGCAGAAAAATTTGCGAATAAAATTTTATTTTTATTTTTATATTTAATATATGCGAATAAAAATAAATTCGTATTCACACTTATGAATACGAATTTATTTATATTCGTGTTCACAAATATATGAAGTACGAATTTATTTATATTCGTATTCACAAATATATGAAGTACGAATAAATTCGTATTTTTATTTATAAATAAAATTATGCCCATCTCTGTTTGAAACACAGTGTGTCGTTTCGTGCCATTTTGCGTCGTCGGTCTAGAAGCAAGTTTGAACAGCCGAAGATCGGTGGCCATCGGATCGGATCGGGTCGCGACCAATGTAGGAAAATCCATTGAGATTCTTGTGTTAGTTTTTCTTCTGACATTCGGTGGCTATCGGATCGGGCCCAATGTAGGCGGCCCCTAAAGGGACACAACGCAAAAATATGTGTTTTTCAGTTATGACTGTGCAAGACATTGTAAATAACTCTTTATCAACCATCAACACTGTATGTACCTAGATTCAGGGCTTGTTCACCAGAGGGAACTTGTGGCACCCTTCCTGCCTTAATGATAAGCCCCCTACAAAGACAAGAGTGACATATTTTCAGTTGAGTTTTATTCTGTATAAGATCTTATGAGACTGTAAATATGACAATATACTCCTAAAATAGTGGCAAATGGTATTTTGTCCTACAAATACCCGCGATTTGCGTATTCAATTAAATAACATTACTATCGCTCTATGTAAAAAAAAAAAAAAAAAAAAAAAAAATTAGGGGAAATTTAAAAAAAATATTTTGCCATTTTTTGATTTATTATAATACTCTTATTGTGTACTGGAAGCAAGAATAATTTATAAAATTAAAAAAGAGTTCACGACAATGTCAAGCTTTTTTTTCGACAAAGCAATCATAACTAGCTTTAAGTAAAAACCTATGCAATAATGTAACTAAAAATGAATCTGCTCAGTAGAAAATGGTTTATTCGGTACTAAAATTACAATGAAAACCCCAAATTAAAAGTTTTGTTTTTTCCCCCAATGTCCAACATTACTGTAGGATGGCTATACTGCGCGACGCAAGAAATAGATCTGGATAGAGTTAGGATATGCCACTCTCGACATTTCAACGAGTGGCTCTTGAAGGGAAAAGAATCGCAAATAAACATCCAGGGAGGCACTCTGGTGGTGTGGTGGGTATTTTGAAGAATAACCTGTAGGTACTTGAATCATTCTGATTTCGTTGTAATTTTTAAAGCTTTTTTTTTGTGCTGAGTCGAACGGGACTACAACCAATTCGATTGAATAATTATGTTCGAACGTGAAGGGGTTTTATATTACAGTAATTATTCGATTTACAAAAGTCATATTTTACTTAATGGGTGGAGAGAAGTATAATTCAAAGTGTATTTTTGATTTCTGAGTCGAACAAAATAACAACCAATGTGAACTGTTAACTGTTCTCGGTGTATTTCTCTTTACTAAATCTTACGCTTAACTATATACAGGGTGTCCCGTAAATGTCTAGTCATATTCTGGGAGGTGATAGAGGACCCTTAGGGGAACAAAAAATGTTCTGTGACGATTTTCAGAATTCTCACACATAAGGGAGAAAACGTCGTTTTGTTGTTTTTTTTAGACAGACGTGGTTTTTAGTAGAATAATCGTCGTTACTTCGTCCCAGATGGTTCTACTAGAATGAAAGTGAAACCAATCGAAAGCTGAGTAAATTTACTATAAGAGTAGGAGGGAGTAAACGTTACTTCAATTTTTACGTTTACTCCCACCTACTCTTATAGTAAATTTACTCAGCTTTCATTTAGTTTCAATTTTTTTCTAGTACCACCATCTGGGACGAACCTACGACGATTATTCTACTAAAAACCACGTTTGTCTCGAAAAAAAAACACCAATAAAACGAGGTTTTCTCCCTGATGTATGAGAATTCGGAAAATCGTCACTTTGCACACTGGTTGGTACTGATCTGGGAAGTGTCTTGGGCTAAGACTCACAGTTCGGAGGTCACGCGTTCTTAACTGTGAACCCGACCAGTTACAGATCTGTGTCATTAGATTTTAATATTATTTATTAGGTTTCTAATTTATTTTTGATATTCTAGTTGTTCGTAAAATAATTGGACATTTTAGAACATATTTGCTTTAGCGAAGACTAAACTGGAAAAAAACGTTACAAAACATTGTCACAAAAAAGTGGCCGCTGGCTTTTGCCCATGTACGAAAAAGAATACTGTATGTCATACAGTACAGTACATAGGTTTGTCGGGTGGACCTAAGCGTTAAAAAAAAGTGTCCGCTGGCTTTTGCCCGTGTACGAAAAAGAATACTGTATGTCATACAGTACAGTACATAGGTTTGTCGGGTGGACCTAAGCGTTAAAAAAAAGTGTCCGCTGGCTTTTGCCCGTGTACGAAAAAGAATACTGTATGTCATACAGTACAGTACATAGGTTTGCCGGGTGGACCTAAGCGTTAAAAAAAAGTGTCCGCTGGCTTTTGCCCGTGTACGAAAAAGAATACTGTATGTCATACAGTACTGTACATAGGTTTGTCGGGTGGACCTAAGCGTTAAAAAAAAGTGTCCGCTGGCTTTTGCCCGTGTACGAAAAAGAATACTGTATGTCATACAGTACAGTACATAGGTTTGTCGGGTGGGCCTAAGCGTTAAAAAAAAGTGTCCGCTGGCTTTTGCCCGTGTACGAAAAAGAATACTGTATGTCATACTGTACTGTACATAGGTTTGTCGGGTGGACCTAAGCGTTAAAAAAAAGTGTCCACCGGCTTTTGCCCGTGTACGAAAAAGAATACTTTATGTCATACAGTACTGTACATAAGTTTGTCGGGTGGACCTAAGCGTTAAAAACAAGTGTCCGCTGGCTTTTGCCCGTGTACGAAAAAGAATACTGTATGTCATACAGTACTGTACATAGGTTTGTCGGGTGGACCTAAGCGTTAAAAAAAAGTGTCCGCTGGCTTTTGCCCGTGTACGAAAAAGAATACTGTATGTCATACAGTACAGTACATAGGTTTGTCGGGTGGACCTAAGCGTTAAAAAAAAGTGTCCGCTGGCTTTTGCCCGTGTACGAAAAAGAATACTGTATGTCATACAGTACTGTACATAGGTTTGTCGGGTGGACCTAAGCGTTAAAAAAAAGTGTCCGCTGGCTTTTGCCCGTGTACGAAAAAGAATACTGTATGTCATACAGTACTGTACATAGGTTTGTCGGGTGGACCTAAGCGTTAAAAAAAAGTGTCCGCTGGCTTTTGCCCGTGTACGAAAAAGAATACTGTATGTCATACAGTACAGTACATAGGTTTGTCGGGTGGACCTAAGCGTTAAAAAAAAGTGTCCGCTGGCTTTTGCCCGTGTACGAAAAAGAATACTGTATGTCATACAGTACTGTACATAGGTTTGTCGGGTGGACCTAAGCGTTAAAAAAAAGTGTCCGCTGGCTTTTGCCCGTGTACGAAAAAGAATACTTTATGTCATACAGTACAGTACATAGGTTTGTCGGGAGGACCTAAGCGTTAAAAAAAAGTGTCCGCTGGCTTTTGCCCGTGTACGAAAAAGAATACTGTATGTCATACAGTACAGTACATAGGTTTGTCGGGTGGGCCTAAGCGTTAAAAAAAAGTGTCCGCTGGCTTTTGCCCGTGTACGAAAAAGAATACTGTATGTCATACTGTACTGTACATAGGTTTGTCGGGTGGACCTAAGCGTTAAAAAAAAGTGTCCACCGGCTTTTGCCCGTGTACGAAAAAGAATACTGTATGTCATACAGTACTGTACATAAGTTTGTCGGGTGGACCTAAGCGTTAAAAAAAAGTGTCCGCTGGCTTTTGCCCGTGTACGAAAAAGAATACTGTATGTCATACAGTACTGTACATAGGTTTGTCGGGTGGACCTAAGCGTTAAAAAAAAGTGTCCACCGGCTTTTGCCCGTGTACGAAAAAGAATACTGTATGTCATACAGTACTGTACATAAGTTTGTCGGGTGGACCTAAGCGTTAAAAAAAAGTGTCCGCTGGCTTTTGCCCGTGTACGAAAAAGAATACTGTATGTCATACAGTACTGTACATAGGTTTGTCGGGTGGACCTAAGCGTTAAAAGAAAGTGTCCGCTGGCTTTTGCCCGTGTACGAAAAAGAATACTGTATGTCATACAGTACAGTACATAGGTTTGTCGGGTGGACCTAAGCGTTAAAAAAAAGTGTCCGCTGGCTTTTGCCCGTGTACGAAAAAGAATACTGTATGTCATACAGTACTGTACATAGGTTTGTCGGGTGGACCTAAGCGTTAAAAAAAAGTGTCCGCTGGCTTTTGCCCGTGTACGAAAAAGAATACTTTATGTCATACAGTACAGTACATAGGTTTGTCGGGAGGACCTAAGCGTTAAAAAAAAGTGTCCGCTGGCTTTTGCCCGTGTACGAAAAAGAATACTGTATGTCATACAGTACAGTACATAGGTTTGTCGGGTGGGCCTAAGCGTTAAAAAAAAGTGTCCGCTGGCTTTTGCCCGTGTACGAAAAAGAATACTGTATGTCATACTGTACTGTACATAGGTTTGTCGGGTGGACCTAAGCGTTAAAAAAAAGTGTCCACCGGCTTTTGCCCGTGTACGAAAAAGAATACTGTATGTCATACAGTACTGTACATAAGTTTGTCGGGTGGACCTAAGCGTTAAAAAAAAGTGTCCGCTGGCTTTTGCCCGTGTACGAAAAAGAATACTGTATGTCATACAGTACTGTACATAGGTTTGTCGGGTGGACCTAAGCGTTAAAAAAAAGTGTCCACCGGCTTTTGCCCGTGTACGAAAAAGAATACTGTATGTCATACAGTACTGTACATAAGTTTGTCGGGTGGACCTAAGCGTTAAAAAAAAGTGTCCGCTGGCTTTTGCCCGTGTACGAAAAAGAATACTGTATGTCATACAGTACTGTACATAGGTTTGTCGGGTGGACCTAAGCGTTAAAAGAAAGTGTCCGCTGGCTTTTGCCCGTGTACGAAAAAGAATACTGTATGTCATACAGTACAGTACATAGGTTTGTCGGGTGGACCTAAGCGTTAAAAAAAAGTGTCCGCTGGCTTTTGCCCGTGTACGAAAAAGAATACTGTATGTCATACAGTACTGTACATAGGTTTGTCGGGTGGACCTAAGCGTTAAAAAAAAGTGTCCGCTGGCTTTTGCCCGTGTACGAAAAAGAATACTGTATGTCATACAGTACAGTACATAGGTTTGTCGGGTGGACCTAAGCGTTAAAAAAAAGTGTCCGCTGGCTTTTGCCCGTGTACGAAAAAGAATACTTTATGTCATACAGTACAGTACATAGGTTTGTCGGGAGGACCTAAGCGTTAAAAAAAAGTGTCCGCTGGCTTTTGCCCGTGTACGAAAAAGAATACTGTATGTCATACAGTACAGTACATAGGTTTGTCGGGTGGGCCTAAGCGTTAAAAAAAAGTGTCCGCTGGCTTTTGCCCGTGTACGAAAAAGAATACTGTATGTCATACAGTACTGTACATAGGTTTGTCGGGTGGACCTAAGCGTTTAAAAAAAGTTTCCGCTAGCGTTCGGCCATGCGCAATGCCCATACACGAAAAAGAGGTCTGTATTTCATATTTTACAGTACATAGTTTTGTTGGGTGGACCTAAGCGTTACAAAAAAGTGTCCTCTGGCGTTATCGCATGCGCGGTGGCAATGTACGAAAAAGAAGACGACCTATATGTTATAGAGTGCATTACATAGGTTTGTCGGGTGAACCTTAGCGTTACAAAAAAGTTCCCGCTGACATTCGCGCTGGCCATGTAAGAAAAATAAGACGATATGTTATACAGTACATTACATAGTTTTTTTCCGGTAGACCTAAAGCATATTTATGTTCCTGAATTTGAGTAGAAGGCCCTAAACGATTTTTTTTTTTTTTTTTTTTTTTTTTTTTTTTTATGCTAATATATGAAATCTCATTAGCTAAAAATGTACTAAAAACGATACATTTATTTATTAATTTAAAAAGAATAAAGAAATAATAGCAACAAAGAAAAACAACTAACCGAGGGTTGATAAAAGAAATATCGATTATATAATTATTTCAGGAAAATGGCAGCTAATGAGCTGAAATAAGAATGTTTAACTTCTTTCTTCTTCTTCTGCAATAAATGTTTCAAGGTTCTTCATAAAGGAAGATAAATATCCTTCGGGCATAAAAAAAGGAAGCCCCCCCTCCCCCCCCCCTTTCATAAAAGTTTAAGTTACATAGCTAATTTTCTTCCTGGAAGGAACTCACTCGAACAAGAATATTTCAATTTCCATTCCCCTGGAGCAATATGGCTAATTATTTTGTTGGACAAACATATTTTTTTTTCAACATGATAGATTAAATTATTTTTAACTATCATTTTTAAAGGAATTAGTTTATATTGTCTAAAATCAGAGGCCTTTACGTTTTTAATGTGAAATAATTCTTTTGAGTTCAGTCAACGATAGAAAACATTATGTCTATATTTACATTGTATTTATAGTTTTTTAGGAAATAAATCTGATATACCCATCGCTCTTATATAATTAAAGTTTGTGAGTTTTTAATGCGCGTTACTTATCTCTCTCCATATGAAGTAAAGCACCTGATAACAACGACGTAATCCGTTTGTGGGAAATTTCCATAACCGTTTTTAAGGCCAGAGTTCACAGAAATATATTTTCGTACCTAGATCAAACTTTTGTTAACAATTATTTATTTTTTTTTTTAATGGAAGAGAAACAGTGTTTCAGACCTTTACACACATTCTTTTTGTGTTTCTTAACTGCATCACAGCATACAACTGAATCCGAAATTTACATAAACTACGATATGACTTTCCACTATAAAAATTAGGTACCAAATAGTGAATAATCTAAAATGAATATCAAATGTCCTTGTAATATGATAGGTTATAGTTTTATTGGTTGCAATAAATGTGTTGAGTTACTTTGAGCTCGGATAAATTTACATATTAGGAAGTTGACATTTTAAGTGAACTTTTTCCTAAAAACATTTTTTTTTTTTTTTCAGAACCGCGAAAAACACAATTTTTATTTTTTGAACATAACTAGTAAACTGTTTGATAATTCTAGAAAAAAATTATGATGCAAGTGGTAATTGTGATTTCTGAGGTATGACTTAGTGAACCTACCTAATGAAAAAGTATAAAAAATAACTTTGCGCGATTAGTGGCATGACACTATTGCCTGTAGTATCACTATTATAGCTTATTTTGATAGAGAAAAGCATTAACTTTAATTTGATACCAAGAACAGCCGGATTTGTTGAAAAAGAAATAAAATACAAATATTTTTCAAAACTGTAATCAGAAAGGCAGTAACCAAAATCATAGAAAAAACAAGAATTTCAAAAAATTCCCCCTGGTTCAATTTTTGATAAAAAAATCTGAAAAAATTAATTTGAGATTATCTCATACGCCTCTATTCACGAAAAAATTTTGAAAAATATTTGAGATATGCTGGCACGGACATATATTAAAATTGGGCGATCTGACGTGAAATGACCCTCCCGCGAAAGCCACGGACCACGTTTACGTCTGTCAGGTAGGAACTATATTTTTTTTAATCATCTCTCAATATATATTTTTCCCGAACCCGGCTCGGATACGACCCAACGTTTATGTTTAGGTACCTGACTATAGATGCTATTGTTCCAGGTTTTCATTAAAAAATCATGGCTTCTGGAGAAAACAAATTACTCATTACCATGGAAGAAGTTATAGCCGAAATCAGGTGACAAGAGAAGCAATCTGATGCGGAATTAGATGACCAAATTGATTAAATAGATTCAGAGTCTGACGATGGTATTCTCTCAAATGAAGACTAAGGAGTCGAGGAACTCTCAAATCAAGATGATTAAGAATATCAAGATATACAAGTTTATTTTTTCAATTCGACCCTGTGAGAACATAATCTGTCCCTGTGTGCAACAGTCCCTGTGATTATTTTACCAAAACAGAAATGTGATATAATCTGTTCCTCAAGTTTTATTGTGATATTAAATTAGATATATAATTTAATTAGTTATTAGTAATAACACACATATATATATATATATATATATATATATATATATATATATATATATATATATATGTGTGTATTTTTTTTTTTTTTTTTTTTTTTACGGCGCATCTACATCTAGGTCATTAGCGCCGACATCCAGGGTGCAGCGAGGATTTTTACCAGCGAGCTGTGGGATGATAAAATTCCTGCCGGAGGTTGGGAATCGAACCCACCATCTCCCGCTTATGAATCCAAGGCGCTAGCCATTAGACCACGGGAGACCCCTATATATATGTTATTACTAATTTTTTTTTTTTTTAACGTGTCCTAAACAATTTACTATGTTTTCTTATTTTTTTTTTGTTTAGAATTAATTTTACTTTCCTGAACTCAAATGCTTGTTTTCCTTTATGAATTGTCTTTTACATTTTTGCGCTTTCCTCCAAAGGAAAGTAGCTATTGAGGTTGCACTCATGACGGAATTTTTGAAAAATTTCTTCAAATTTTTATCGATCCTACCTAGTAGACACCGAAAATGACCCCCGTTAAAATTTATATATATATATATATATATATATATATATATATATATATATATATATATAGGGTTAACTATAATAATAATTAATTTTTATGAAAATAAAAAACAAATACTATAATATGAAATCATTAACCTATAGTCTTATATTTACTATTTTAAAGCTACCTTTCTCCAGAATCTCCCCTATATACTAGTTAATGTCCTGGATGGAAAGGGTTGATAACCACCGCTGTTAATCGAGGCACCTCGCCAAACGAGATTCGAAGCCAAGAGATTATCTTGGAGAGTTTAACTGTCTCTTAATGATGCAAAATTGCATAAACAGGCAACCGGCCAAATCCCAAAACTATCTTTGGAATAATCACTGGTTAAGACGAGGGCATTATTCGATACACTTTTTATTCAATAATCATTTAAATCGAGTTTTATTTAATAAGAATTTATCCATTAAATAAATTATTCATCCATTGATTTTTTTTTTTTATTCAATAAGTATTAACGGTGTTAGCTCATTATTTAATAATTCTTTATTGAATAAGAATTTGTCCATTTATTCAGTTATTCATCTATTTTTTTAATGAATAATTAACTATTTTCATTCTTTACTCCTTATTTTTATACATTTAAAATAACGTGATTCTTGGAACAACAAACTCAGATTCAGGTTAGTTAATAATATCACCTAATAAATAATTTTCATTAAAAGAAAGAAAAAGTTTAACGAACTTAGTCATTTTTATTAGATTGCAAAAATAAATCACTTTTATTTAACGAAAGAAATAAGTGAAATGAATCAATTTCATTCGACAAGTTGTTTCATTCGAATAAACAACTTCAAAAAATTTTCATACAATAAATCCTAGTTATTCAATAATCTGCCTCTACTCATGAAGAGTCATTGGCAGGTCAATGATTGTCTGCCTCTGTTCATGAAGAGTCATTGGCAGGTCAATGATTGTCTGCCTCTACTCATGAAGAGTCATTGGCAGGTCCATGATTGTCTGCCTCTACTCATGAAGAGTCATTGGCAGGTCAATGATTGTCTGCCTCTACTCATGAAGAGTCATTGGCAGGTCAATGATTGTCTGCCTCTGTTCATGAAGAGTCATTGGCAGGTCAATGATTGTCTGCCTCTACTCATGAAGAGTCATTGGCAGGTCAATGATTGTCTGCCTCTACTCATGAAGAGTCATTGGCAGGTCAATGATTGTCTGCCTCTACTCATGAAGAGTCATTTGCAGGTCAATGAGTGTTATTTACAATTGTAATTTTATTTCTTTGATGAAGTTGATTACATTTTGAGTGTCTTGAAATTCTTTAAGTCTATTCGGGATTCCGTGGGCTTCTCTTTCCATTCTAAATGATTGTCTGCCTCTACTCATGAAGAGTCATTTGCAGGTCAGTGATTTTTATTTACAATTGTAATTTTATTTCTTTGATGAAGCCGATTACATTTTGAGTGTCTTGAAATTCTTTAAGGCTATTCGGGATTCCGTGGGCTTCTCTTTCCATTCTAAATGATTGTCTGCCTCTACTCATGAAGAGTCATTTGCAGGTCAGTGATTTTTATTTACAATTGTAATTTTATTTCTTTGATGAAGTTGATTACATTTTGAGTGTCTTGAAATTCTTTAAGGCTATTCGGGATTCCGTGGGCTTCTCTTTCCATTCTAAATGATTGTCTGCCTCTACTCATGAAGAGTCATTTGCAGGTCAGTGATTTTTATTTACAATTGTAATTTTATTTCTTTGATGAAGCCGATTACATTTTGTGTTTGTTGATGATCATCCTTCAGTGCTTCTTTAAGGCTATTTGGGATTCTGTGGGCTTTTCTCTCCTTTCTAAATGTAGGACAGTAGAGTAGAATGTGTTCCACAGTCAGTATTTCATGGCAGGCATCGCATGTTGGTGGGTGTAACCCTCGTAGCAAGTTTGTATGCGTCAATTTGGTGTGGCCAATGCGAAGTCTGCTGAGTATCACTTGATGGTTTCTATGCTGCCGCTCTGACGTAGTCCATAGTTTTGCATCCTCTTTTATCTTCCTGAGATGATTGTTAACTTTTAGCCAATCCTCATTCCAAAAGTGAAGTATTGTCTTCTTGATAAAATGCTTTAAGTCCGGAGCTGTGGCTTCCTCGATGATTGTAACCCCTTCAACCTGTTCTCTAGCTGAATTTGCCACCTCATCTGCATTCTGGTTCAACCCAATTTTACGGTGAGAAGGGACCCAGATTAGAGCAATAGTTCTATTTTGCAAGTGGAGACAGGCTTCCTCAATTTTTTGAATTATGGGATTATTTGAGTCTCTGCGTTCAATAGCTTTTAATGAACTCGTTGAGTCAGTAATAATTAAAATTTTTGATTTATCAATAATGTTGGTTAATTTCAATGCCTGCCAAATAGCAAAGGCTTCTCCGGAAAAAAATGCTATTGGTCTCATGGAGATTGAATTTTGAACAGAAATTTTCTTGTACAATGGCGCATCCAACCTTTGAACCACTTTTAGCCCTTTCCGTACCGTGGACTGCTCCAGCAGTCGAGAGCGGTCGGGACCCACATACCGTGGACTTGTGTAGAAGTGGAAGGAAGACGGGACCCACGTACCGTGGACTTGTACAGCAGGCGAGAGCTTGGCGTATCTCTCGCATTCTTTATCTTCTCATTTCTCGACTTTAGAGCTATCTAGCGTTAGCGTATTGTACTTCTAGTATTCCTGCCTGTTACTAGATGGCATTTGAATGAAGTTTTTGGTCGTTCTCAGTCGAATTACAACTCGTTGCCTTCTCCGCCAATTTACCCGGTCAACCCTAGTCAAATTACCGTTTGTTTTTATACTTCTGTACATTCCTAACAGCATTTATTTGCAAAATCAGTTAACTTTTAGTCCTGAAGTTAAGATCTTATACCTATTCGTGTTTTGTTAAATTTAGAAAAACTGTTTTGTTTTTTTTATTGCGTGTCCTCCATTTAAAAAAAATTAATATTTAATTGAAATGTTTAATATATTACAGATTTAATTAAATAATTCATTAAATTAACTGTAAATATTTATAATTATGCTTTTGTTTTTGTAACTAAATTTCATACATAAAAAAAAATTTAACTCCGCCGATGTACAAAGTCACGGATCAAAAATGAAGATGGAAAATTTATTTGCCGTAGTTATTCAGTATTTAATTCCCTTGCTTATTATTCATAAAAGAAAGGGCAAATGGTAACTGAAAAAAAAGAAACCTTCTTTTTTTTACTCATATATAATATAGCTTTTTTATTACTTATTTTTAAAGAAAGTTATTCAACTTAAAATAATTATTTAAATGCCAAACTAATTCAGCATATATAAAAATTAATAATCATTGTAAGGAAAATAAAAATCAAAATGATAAAAGACGAGTTTTACTACGGGGAGGAGATCGCTGAAAGTCGAGGCGCTGTGACCGAGAGTGGGAAAAGTATCCCGTACAGAGGGACCAACGCCGGCTGCCAGTATCCCGTACAGCAGAACACATCTCCTCGCGGCTCGTTGCGTACGGAAAGGGTTAGAGGCATCCGTAAAAATCTGTACATAATCTTTATATTTCATGAGTTTTTCTTGACATAGCGTATCATATATAAGGTTATATGTTGATTCTTTAGGATACCTAGATAGACAAAAGTTTTTCTTGATATAGCGTATCATATATAAGGTTAGATGTTGATTCTTTAGGATACCTAGATAGACAAAAGTTTTTCTAGATATAGCGTATCATATATAAGGTTAGATGTTGATTCTTTAGGATACCTAAATAGACAAAAGTTTTTCTTGATATAGCGTATCATATATAAGGTTATATGTTGATTCTTTAGGATACCTAGATAGACAAAAGTTTTTCTTGATATAGCGTATCATATATAAGGTTAGATGTTGATTCTTTAGGGTACCTAGATAGACAAAAGTTTTTCTTGATATAGCGTATCATATATAAGGTTAGATGTTGATTCTTTAGGATACCTAGATAGGTAAAAGTTGATTTCCAAATTGATATTTTTACAAGGAGGTTTTGAGACCTAGGGAAGTCTAAGATTAAAATTGTGAATTAAGCAAGATATGCTTAATATGAATGAATTTGTATATGAATGAACTTCTATACAAATTCTGTATATGAATGAATTTGGTTGCGGTCCAGGATGATCTATATTATTTTTATAATTATTCATCATTCAGAATGAAAAAACACATTTATTTTTTTATTCATTGTTCATTATTCTGTATTAATTTTGCCCAACACTGCTCTTCATCGATAAATGAACGGTTAAAAGACTTATTAAGGCACTTTCCGTGACGTTGTGTTTGGCTTTTTTTCCCCTCTGTTTGCAATTTATTGTCGTTTTTATTTCCTTGTATTTAACATTAAATATAGTTATTTAGTTAAAATTGACAAATAAATGTGAAAAATATTTGTAATAGCATTTTCCTAGAGCGAAATAATTTCCACTTAGGATCCTGGTTATTTCCTATTGAGCCACCGAAAATCCTACTAAAAATTAAAACCAAACATATACCATTTCTATGCTCCAATTCTTTTCAAATGACGCGAAGGGAACGCCATAAAATGGCGCAGTTTCTTCAAGTCGGACTTTTTATTACTTCCTAATGATTTTTTTTATTATAATATTTAAATGTATTTTATTTTCTTTTGTATTTTTAAGATATAGATATATATATATATATATATATATATATATATATATATATATATATATATAGTTACTATTATTCAACGTTGGTATTTGGTTTCGTCCTCTTCCCTGAATTTTTGCTAGAAGATATTAATAATACGAATTATGAGGATACCAGGAATCGGAATTTAGACATAACATGCAAGAAGATGAAACCAAGGTAGCGAAAATAATTCTCGTTTCGGAAATGCTAACGTCGTGTGAGCTTTCAAAAGACAAGGCTTTGTTAAGGAAAATGGAGTACCTCAGGGAAGAATACTGGGGCCTGTGTTGTTTATTGATAAAATGTCAGTATTGTGTGTTTTACTTGTCACTAGGATTATATACAGAAATTTAAGATTTATTTCTCTTTAAAGATGTCTATATATATATATATATATTTTTTTTTACACAATTTTCTGGATTTCTAAGAAAAACGTAGTATTTCCATATTTAAACGAATTTGTTAGGAATTTTCTAAATGGCGTATACGAATTTAATTTCCTCGGTTGTCGTGAATTCTGTATAACACATAGTACTCAAATAAACCCGTCTTTGTTCTTATTTTGCCTATTATTGTAACATCCCAAGTCTGGGAAACTATTCGAAAGATTGAAGGGCGCAGCTTGTCAAAATCAGTAAATAAAATAAATCACGATAACAATCAGTTTACAGAACCTCACTCCATAGCAAATACTTTCGGCAATTATTTTCAAAACAACTCATCATCGATTCATTACTCTGAAGAATTTTTACGAATTAAAAATGATGAAGAGGCAAAGCCATTAGCAATTAATTATGAACCAAATAACCCGCTCAACTTCTCTTTTACAATGAATGAATTCAACTTGGCTTTAAATTCCCGTAAAGAAACTGCGCCCGGCATTGATCAAATATGCATAACTATGATTAAAAATTTATCCATGCAAAGTAAAATGATTGTCTTAAGAGTTTTTAACCGCATCTATTCCCAATGTAAATTTCCGAATGACTGGAGGCTTGCCATTGTGGTTCCAATTTTGAAAAATAATAAACCAGCAGACAAAGTTACTAGTTATCGTCCTGTATCTCTCACATCTTCACTCTGCAAGCTTCTGGAGACACTTGTGGTTAAAAGACTGCAATGGTTCTTAGAAACACATAGTTTACTCCATCCTTGGCAGAGTGGATTTAGGGAGAACAGGAGTTCTACTGATAACTTAGTGGGCTTGGAAAATGCTATTCATAATGCTTTTAGAGATAAAATGAGACTCTTAGCCGTCTTTGTAGATGTAGAAAGTGCATTTGACCGCACTTGGAGAAGGCTTATTATAAATTCGCTCAAAACGAACGGGATTGATGGTTATATGCTAAAGTTCGTTCAAACGTTTTTAGAAAAACGATCTTTCTACGTAAGATGCGGTTCAGCTCTGTCTGAAATTTTTGTACAGCAGAATGGTGTTCCACAGGGCAGTGTCTTGAGTGCAACACTATTCTGCGTCGCCATTAATGATGTCCTAAATCAGATACACGCTCCGGTCTTCGGAATGTTGTATGCTGATGATTTAACTATATACTGTGCTCATGAAAGTGTGGCTTACTGTTTTGCCGAAGTTCAACGAGCCCTTCGCAATGTTTCTACGTGGATTAATGAGAGTGGTTTTAAAATATCAATAAGCAAGTCACTGGGGGTTCTTTTTAGCCGACGTAAGATATTGGAGTTGCCTCCACTTAATATAGATGGGGCGGAAATCCAGATTGAACCTGAAGCTCGGTTCTTAGGTCTAACCTTCAACTACACACTTTCATGGGCACCGTATTTAAAAGAATTAAAAAAGAGATGCTTGAACTCTTAGAATTTTTTAAAAGTTTTAAGCAATACCAAATGGGGAGCTGATCGAAAGAGTATGATAATGCTGTATAGAAGTTTGATTAGATCGAAGCTGGATTATGGATGTGTGGCTTATGGATCTGCCAGTGCCAGAACCTTAAAAATAATAGACAGTATTCATAATTCTGGTCTGAGAATAGCAACGGGTGCTTTCCGGACAAGCCCCGTAGATAGTATATTGGTAGATGCTGGTGAGCCCCCTTTGCAGTATCGAAGGGATTATCTGGCCTCATCTTACCTTGTAAAAATAATTACTTCTCCGTATCATCCTTTAAACCACAATTTCAGGAACATATATTTTAATGATAACAACAACCTTGCTAACAACAACCAATTTATTCATAGATCCATAAGATTACAGTCAAATTTGGATTTCGATCTAAGCAAACTTCATCAGCTGGCATTTCCAAATCGTGAACCTTGGACTCTTCACGCACCCAAAATGGATTTTTCTCTTACTAGCTACATCAAAAGGGATACCGCCCCTATGATATTCCAGGCTGAATTCAATAGAATCAGATTGAAGTATCATGGAGCAACAGAAATATACACAGATGGTTCCAAAACTCATGATGGCGTAGGATGTGCAGTAGTGGATAATGCCAGAATACAAATGTTATCCCTACCAAATCTAAGTTCTATTTACACAGCAGAGCTGCTTGCATTAAGCAAAGCAGTAAATAGTTTAAATGAAAATACTAATAACCTAGTGATATACACAGACTCTCTGTCTTCTCTCCTTTCAATACAAAACTTCTATTCTCGCAATGCGATCATTTCAGACCTTATTGAGGGAATAGATTTTCATTAAAAAACAAATCGACACGTCACTTTCTGCTGGATTCCGAGCCACTATAATATAAGCGGCAGCGATAAAGCGGATTTAGCAGCAAAAAAAGCAATTAAAGATGGCATTCCTTACTCGCACATCCTACAGTCGGATGCTGTTGCTCATTTGAAATATTATATTCACTCAATGTGGCAATATGAATGGAATAGAGAAAGAGACAACAAATTAAGAGAGATAAAATCCACTACCTCGGCATGGAAAACCTCATCTCAAGACATTAGGCGGGATGAGGTGGTTCTGTCGAGAGTGCGAATTGGCCATACTAATCTCACCCATTCATATTTATTCAAGCGGAAAGAAAGGCCTGAATGTACAGTATGTGGTGATGATCTAACAATTAAACATATTTTCACGGACTGTAGAGCCTACGAGGAGATGCGAAATCAACTGGAAATTCATGGTACTCTCTTTGATATACTTGGAGACGATCATGAATTGTGCCAGAGAACATTGAGATTCCTCAGAGCTACAGATCTGTTCACAAAAATATAAATAACAATTAAACCTATAAGGAGAAGTAGAACTAGAAAATATACTTACGCACGCGTGTGTGTGTATGTGTGGTTGTGTGTAGGCGGGTGTGTCCTTGCGTGTGTCTGTGTGTGTCACTCTATGTGTGTACATTTTTAAGTATTTTTGTGCCTTTATTATCTTATTTTATTCTGACTATTAAAAACTACTAAATACAATTTTGAGTAAGTATGTAAGGAAAAGTTACTAAGCTTTAGAATCCATGGCTGCCCGGGGTGGAACAGAGAAGATTTTATACATAACCTTTCAAAATCGAATGGAATCAATTTAAATTAGATGTGAAGTGGAAGACAAATGCATAGAGCTCCAAACCAAAGTAAATAGTAAACATCTATCGGCCATAGGGGGTGTAATACAAAGTAAAGAAGTTATGTCCAGCCGGCTGGACAATGGAACTCAAGGGGTTAATTCAAATTTACACAACACTGTTGTAGACTATACTCTTATCGCTGATAGGGCTAATGAAGTGGGCGTTGTAATGGGTGAGGAGAGAAAAAGGATGTTAGGTTCAGAGCAATTTGTGTGTGGTATTATGGATTCAAAGGTAGACGCTCGCTTTGCTAAAGATCGAACATAGGTTTTTAGTTGCTTTGATACGGAGTTTTGTTTGTTGGCATTCTGTTTGTACAATTAGGTATCCTTTCATGCTTCTGTATTTTATAGAATGTGTAGTTGTTTATAGCGTTTGTTAGTGATATCCAGCATGGCTTGTGGTCTGTAGTTGCCTTTGTTTGTATTGTACTATACGAAAGAAACCTTTGCAGGTTTTCGGATTTTTGTATATTTGTGGATAAAGAGAAAATGGATATGAAGCTTTTATATGTTACCATTAATATTGTTAAATGTATAATTAGAGTTTAAATATTCTTCACACTATAGGCCGGGAATGGTTTTGGGGTTGTTAACTGATTATGACGCTATAACGGTTCCTCCATCCCTCCATAGGGAGGAAACCCGCTTATAGGGCTGATCTCATGACGCAATCCGGAAGTGCCGACTAGAAAATTTTATGTTTCAGAGCCCATGCCTAGATCACCAAAATAACGGTGGCTTAAATTTGTATATAAAGGATGGTCCTGAAAGAAATCGCCTGACGGGTGTGTACGACGACTAAAGTGTAGTTGAATGCCGCCAAGGAGAAACTTTTCTAGCATTATTCCCCTAGATATAGGCGTTTCCGTTGTCTAAACTCTAGTTTCTGACAATTTTTGGGCTATTTGTCTATAGGGAAAATCTAATTATGATGACATTTCCAAAATCTATATTAAATTTACTAAAAGATCTCATGTATCTATTGCAAACATTTTTCAAACCAAAAGTCACTGCACCCAACCAAAAAAATAACTTACCACGGAATAAAGGTTTGTTATTTTTAATGTTCCACTATTAGGTAGACGGGACTCTCAGAAAAGTTGCATTATTTCATTATCATGGCTGATTTGTGTTGAAATCCAAAAAAAGATGCTTTGCATGGTTAAAATGTGTTCAATTAATCCAATAATAAGCAAAACATTTTTATTTTATTTTAATTGTGTCCAATTTACCCCTACAAAGCATCCCTTTTTGGCCTTCAATACTTACTGACAAATTAGCCATGGTAATGAAATAATGCAACTTACCGACAAATTAGCCATGGTAATGAAATAATGCAACTTACCGACAAATTAGCCATGGTAATGAAATAATGCAACTTACTGACAAATTAGCCATGGTAATGAAATAGTGCAACTTACCGACAAATTAGCCATGGTAATGAAATAATGCAACTTTTCTGTGAGTCCCGTTTAACTCTCCAAAAAATGTTCGTGCGTGGCTTGGAATATTAAAAAAGACAAACTTTTATTTCCTGATAAGTTATTTGTTTGGGTGTGTAGCGGATGGTTGTCGCTACTAAAGGTAGGCTAGGAAGGGTAGGAAGGATGTGTCGGGAGAAGGTAGCCAGGTAAGTACTGTGTCCCGGTTAAGGGCGCTTCCTTGAACCTGGGTGATAACGATTAGGTACTGGGCCTTAGCTGTTCCACTGAGTCGGGGAGAAGGTGCTCGGTACTGAGCCGTAGCCGTTCCTCGAAGCGGGAGTGGGAGAGGTAAGGAAATAAATAAGCATATTAGGTACTGAGTAGACTTGGGGGGAGTAGTAGTCAGGAGTGTAGTGACTGGAGGCTGGCGTGACCACTGGGTACTTCGAGACGGCGGCTTCGTACTTTGTCCAAAGATAGAGGTCGAGCAAGTAGCTAGGTCCTTGATCCTGAGTGCATGGCTGGATGGTTACTGGAACGCCGGTTGCTTGGTCCTGAGTGCATGGCTGGCTGGAGTCTGGTCTTGAGAGAGCTGAAGTGTCCTGGAGAGAGCGCCGGATCGGAATGTTCTCTGGCCAGCAGGAACGCCCCTATTCATAGGCCGAGGTCGGGGTGCCTCGGTCAAAGTCGGGAATGCTCGGCCATTGGTCACCAGTGGTCACCTGTCCAGTCATTACATCTCCACAGGTGGCTGCTGTAAATTTGGTTTGAGAATGTTTTGCACAAGTGTACCGCTGAATAAATTTAATTTGAAAGAATATTAAAACAAAAGAAAAACAGTTTAAAGCGAGACTCACTTACCCACACCTGGGGTGGTACAATTTATCCGGATAGACAACGGATAGCCAGGTTCAATTAGGTAGAAACCCAGGTGATCCAAATAAAAAAAAAAAGAAAACAACAAGATACTCCAGAGCTGGTAACTATATTGAAATAAAGTACAAAAATGTTCCCAGTAAGACAACAAATACATGTACACACATATATATACCTTAAATATTATAAATATCTATGAATACCAAAAAAAAATAAATAAATAAATAAATGCCCACATAAAGGGTAAGCATGAATACATATATACTCTAAATATCACAAGAAGAACTAATATCATTCCAATACTGAACAATATAGTAAAAGGTATCGATAGATAAACACACATGTATATACCCCAGATACTATCAGTAATCTGGGAAGAACAAAATTAGACTCTAAATAAAAGCATAAATATATATATACATACATAAAAATATCACAAGAAGAATCAATATTATCCAAGTATTGAATAATATAGCAAAAGGTATCGATAGATAACCACACATGTATATACACCAGATACTATCAGTAATCTGGGAAGAACAAAATTAGACTCTAAATAAAAGCATAAATATATATATATATATATATACATAAAAATATCACAAGAAGAATCAATATTATCCAAGTATTGAATAATATAGCAAAAGGTATCGATAGATAACCACACATGTATATACACCAGATACTATCAGTAATCTGGGAAGAACAAAATTAGACTCTAAATAAAAGCATAAATATATATATATATATACATAAAAATATCACAAGAAGAATCAATATTATCCAAGTATTGAACAATATAGCAAAAGGTATCGATAGATAACCACACATGTATATACACCAGATACTATCAGTAATCTGGGAAGAACAAAATTAGACTCTAAATAAAAGCATAAATATATATATATATATATATATATATATATATATACATAAAAATATCACAAGAAGAATCAATATTATCCAAGTATTGAATAATATAGTTACTTGCACTCATGGCAGTACTTGAACGGCAAAAGGGAAAAAAAAAGTTTAAATGAGGCCTGGAGATAAATGAAACGTGGAGACTGGTATCCAGTAGAAGATAAAATGGATGGGTTACTCACTTATATGTCCCACAATATGCTCTAGAAGCCTACCACATGGAGTTCCAATCACATGTTCGGCCAAAACGATAAACCGAGAAGACAAATGCCGCCTCTTCGTGCTACTGGGTCTTCATTTTCATTGTTAACAAAAAGGACGCCTCAGTCCCTCCTTAAAAGCTGGAAACCTCATATTTGCAAAGAAAACTTTTTTTCTTAGCACCTGCTTCTACGCCATTTTCTCACAGACTCCCCTTAGAACCGACGCCACTCCTCCAAGGCCTACCGACCACGGGAAAAAAACAGAAGAATAAAAACCTTAAATTATATACGAAACTGTTACATCCAAAATGGAGAAGAAAATTGACTATCTTTTGTGGATAGTAACCATTTACAAGTGGTGCGAATTCCAAATAAAATATAAAACGTGAACTGTTATCAGTCCAAAGAGGTAGAGAAGGCAGGTTCTCACTCCCCGCAGGGCGCCACGTCACAATACCCCCTTCCTTAGAGGGAGAACCGCCAGAAATTATTAACAATTATAGGGTTTGAGGTTACGAGCATGCCATTTCCCTGCTTGTGATCCTTTCTCATCTTCCAACCAACAGACTCCAGCTGGGCTAACACGGGTGACCTTGAAAGGACCGATAAACTTGGGCACTAGCTTGGCACAGAACGAATTGGGTTTAGAGGATTGCGGAAAGCTCTTCCTGAGGACTTGATCTCCAGGCTTGAAGGTCTCTTCCCTTCGTCTGAGGTTGTAACGGTTCATCTGTGTATCTTGGGCTTTCACCACATTTTCTTCTACAGCGTGGAAGATCTCCTTCATTTTCTTCATACGTTGAGCCCATCTTTCCTTGGCTGGACTAACATCCTGATTCAGATCAATATCATGGTCCTGACTAGTAAAACGGGGGCTATTAGCCATGCGGAGTTCCCGACCATAATTGAGGAAAGCCGGAGAGAACTTGGTGGACTCTTGGCAAACGGAATTGAGCGCAAACTGGATTTCACCAATGAACTTATCCCAGTTCTTGTGAGATCCCTGCAAGTAAGAAGTGATGATCTGTTTGATGTTACGATTAGACCTCTCAACAGGATTGGCTTGGGAATGATAGAAAGGGGTGCGGTGATGGTAGATACCACAAGACTCGGTGATCTTACCAATACATTTGCTTACGAGATTAGATTCCATCGTTCTATTAGATATAGCCTTTAATTCAAAAGCGCAATGGTGGTTCTTGGAAGACCCCAAACTGATCTACAGCTTTATTGTTGATTCAGCCCAGCCTCAAGTTTCAGAATTAGTCGAGGAAAGTCAGTCCGACCGTAGGACGATCACCCTGACTCCAGATCAGAGCAAGCTCTTTGGAAAAATTGTCAAGGAGGGGTTTGCTGAAGTCAAGTCGCTTTCTGGAAGGACAAATAAGATCGAACATCGCATAGAGGTCAAAGACGGCGTCAGACCTATCAAACAGAGGGCCTACTGTTACTCCCCGAAGGTGCTAGAGGCAATGCAGGCCGAGCTGGACTCCATGCTAGAGAAGGATCTCGTTGAAGTCAGCCATGCTGAATGGGCTTCACCCGTTGTCATGGTGCGTAAGCCTGATGGCACTTATAGGTTCTGTGTGGACTATCGTAAGGTCAACGATTGTGACGTGGCGCCCTGCGGGGAGTGAGAACCTGCCTTCTCTACCTCTTTGGACTGATAACAGTTCACGTTTTATATTTTATTTGGAATTCGCACCACTTGTAAATGGTTACTATCCACAAAAGATAGTCAATTTTCTTCTCCATTTTGGATGTAACAGTTTCGTATATAATTTAAGGTTTTTATTCTTCTGTTTTTTTCCCGTGGTCGGTAGGCCTTGGAGGAGTGGCGTCGGTTCTAAGGGGAGTCTGTGAGAAAATGGCGTAGAAGCAGGTGCTAAGGAAAAAAAGTTATTCTTTGCAAATATGAGGTTTCCAGCTTTTAAGGAGGGACTGAGGCGTCCTTTTTGTTAACAATGAAAATGAAGACCCAGTAGCACGAAGAGGCGGCATTTGTCTTCTCGGTTTATCGTTTTGGCCGAACATGTGATTGGAACTCCATGTGGTAGGCTTCTAGAGCATATTGTGGGACATATAAGTGAGTAACCCATCCATTTTATCTTCTACTGGATACCAGTCTCCACGTTTCATTTATCTCCAGGCCTCATTTAAACTTTTTTTTTCCCTTTTGCCGTTCAAGTACTGCCATGAGTGCAAGTAACTATATTATTCAATACTTGGATAATATTGATTCTTCTTGTGATATTTTTATGTATATATATATATATATATTTATGCTTTTATTTAGAGTCTAATTTTGTTCTTCCCAGATTACTGATAGTATCTGGTGTATATACATGTGTGGTTATCTATCGATACCTTTTGCTATATTGTTCAATACTTGGATAATATTGATTCTTCTTGTGATATTTTTATGTATATATATATATATTTATGCTTTTATTTAGAGTCTAATTTTGTTCTTCCCAGATTACTGATAGTATCTGGTGTATATACATGTGTGGTTATCTATCGATACCTTTTGCTATATTATTCAATACTTGGATAATATTGATTCTTCTTGTGATATTTTTATGTATATATATATATATATATTTATGCTTTTATTTAGAGTCTAATTTTGTTCTTCCCAGATTACTGATAGTATCTGGTGTATATACATGTGTGGTTATCTATCGATACCTTTTGCTATATTATTCAATACTTGGATAATATTGATTCTTCTTGTGATATTTTTATGTATGTATATATATATTTATGCTTTTATTTAGAGTCTAATTTTGTTCTTCCCAGATTACTGATAGTATCTGGGGTATATACATGTGTGTTTATCTATCGATACCTTTTGCTATATTGTTCAGTATTGGAATGATATTAGTTCTTCTTGTGATATTTAGAGTATATATGTATTCATGCTTACCCTTTATGTGGGCATTTATTTATTTATTTATTTTTTTTTGGTATTCATAGATATTTATAATATTTAAGGTATATATATGTGTGTACATGTATTTGTTGTCTTACTGGGAACATTTTTGTACTTTATTTCAATATAGTTACCAGCTCTGGAGTATCTTGTTGTTTTCTTTTTTTTTTTATTTGGATCACCTGGGTTTCTACCTAATTGAACCTGGCTATCCGTTGTCTATCCGGATAAATTGTACCACCCCAGGTGTGGGTAAGTGAGTCTCGCTTTAAACTGTTTTTCTTTTGTTTTAATATTCTTTCAAATTAAATTTATTCAGCGGTACACAAGGTACATGAGATATTTTAGGAAATTTCATGCAGATTTTGAAAATGTCATCAGAATTAAATTTCCACTATGGTGTCAACGACAAATAACACAAAAATGGTAGCTTTTAGAAAAAAAAACAAAAAAAAAAAAAAAAAAAAAACACGGAAGCGCCTATATCAAGGGAAATAATGCAAGTAAAAATTTCTCCGTGTGTGTGTATGTGTGCGTGTGTTCGCTCTCTCACCGGCTCAAAAATGGTCCGATTTTGATGGACTTTGGTACATACATTTTTCGTCTAATTTGAAAGATCAAGTTCGTTAACCAGCAAGTATTTTAAAAAATACTTTTCCAAACTATCGAATTTTAGCAGCAAAATGAGTATTTTAGTAAAACAAGGAAATAAAATGAGCGTTTAGAAAGAGGATGGAGTAATTTCTGCTTATAATATAAGCATATGAGGATATAATCATTTTCCTGTTGGGTCGGTTAATATCCTGTTTCTACCAATAACTGCTTCTTTTTGTTTCCTAATGGCACTATGGATAAGAACATATCCACACTAAGATGACGCAGTTCCTACAAGTCGGACTTTCGTTTAATAGAGGACAAAATGTTAATATTATCTGCACTAAGAATTCATGAGCAGACCAGCGAAATTCATAACATGGAAATACGAAGACGGGATCACTGCAGACGGAGAAAAATCTATATATATAAAAATCACCTGTAAGTTTGTCTGTCTGTTTGTTCTTTATACAAATCCACACCGTTTGACCAATTTGGACCAAACTTGGCACACATGTACTTCTTGATATGGGAAATCTCCTAGGCTAGGTCAAAATAGTCTAGGCTTCACAGTTCGGGAGTAACGAGTTCGAAACTGTCAAATATAGAAGAGTGATTTGTCAGAAATAGCCATTTTCTTTCCAGTGTTGCCTAGGTGAATTGCCTAGGTGGAGATTAACAAGCCAAAAAAACATTCTTCTTTTATTGCGAACAAATTTTCTTTTGGGAACAAAACTTTTCATTTTAAGCCTTTGTATGTTTACCTAAATTATAGCCTTATTTTCTCAGAATTTGGACAAATATTATCATATAAGTTCAATTTTCTTAATTTCTGATGAAGATGTATGTAGGACAACACTAGGTTCCTAGAAGCCAGTAACCAATTTGTTTTTAAGTTTGGTTTTTAGTTTTAGCAAAATGTTTGTGATTTTCTAAATTATAGCCTTATATTCTTAGAATATTGACTAATATATATTAATAAATAATTTGCAATATTAAGTTTATGATCTCTTGACTGTCCAGTTGCCATTTTCTTTCCAGTGTTGCCTAGGTAGACATTAGCAAGCCAACAAAACTTTTTTTTTTTTTGCGAAAGGTTTTTCTTTTGCGAACAAAACTTTTCACTTATAACCTCTGTATGTTTATCTAAATTATAGCCTTATATTCTCAGAATTTTGACTAATATCATATATTAGTAAGTAATTTGAAATATTAAGTTATTGATCTGTGGACTTGCAGGTTCCCGTTTGTTTTCCATAGTTAATTTTTTTTTATTTGCAAGTTGCATTTTATCTCATGCTTTTGCTTAACATAAACTATGCCTTCAACATTAACCCACTGATCTGTACAGAACTTTAATAATTAAAATACTTATAGTTCTTTACCGTACCACCTAAAATCATCTATATGTAACGTACAAAAATGCTCTGTTTATCTAAATTATAGCCTTATATTCTCAGATTTTGGATTAATTTGCTTATCATAAACTATGTCTTCAACATTAACCCATGGATCTGTACAGAACTTTAATAATTTAAATACTTTTAGTTCTTTACCGTACCACCTAAAATCATTCATATGTAACGTACAAAAATGTTGTGTTTATCTAAATTATAACCTTATATTCTCAGATTTTGGATTAATATCATATATTAGTAAGTAATTTGAAATATTAAGTATTTGATCTGTTGATTTGGAGTTTTCCGTTTGTTTTCAATAGTTAATTTTAATATATTTGTGAATTGCATTTTATCTCATGCATTTTCTTAACATAAACTATGTCTTCAACATTAACACATTAACCTGCACAGAACTTCAATAATTTAAATACTTGTAGTTCTTTAACGTACCACCTAAAACCATCTATGTGTGACATGATATTTAAACATTTGGGTCATTCTATGTCAAATCAACCCAAAAAAATAGGATTTGACACCCATGATCTCAGATTTTAATGAAATTTGGCATGTTCATTCCTTTCATGGATATAAGTAAGAATATAAAATAGTTTTTCTCAATCTCAAATAGTTTAATCTTATGATCTGCTAAAGTATTTCAAATTTTGCAGTTATCATCGATTGGACAAAGGAAGAGCACATAGTTCTAGAATATAAATTATACCTATCGACCTATTTGTATTTTCTATGACAATACTTCAATAAATATGGAAGCTAGAAAAAATATAATATAAGCATAAAGTAATTACAAATGGTCTGAAAAAATCCTGAAGTGTTAAAATGCATTTTGTAAAAATTAAATATGGCGTTCCACACTAAGTGGAATATCATCACACAATAAAAATAAAATCACTAAAATATTTTTTTATTATTATTCTAAAAGCTATACACTCTCACATGAAAAAATAAAATGTATTGTTTTTTTCACTCTTTAATTTTTTTCCGTAAAATACGAAAAATTGTTCAATTAAAATTTTAGCTAACAATATATTATTTTTTATAGTACAGCGATTTAATTGTAAAAACTATAAAAAATAACCCAAAAAAGAAAACTACCTACATGTAAGAAACATTCATTACTTCAGTGAAGGGTTTGCTGGCAATATAAAATGAAATACAACTTAATTTTTATCACATGTAACTGCACACCAGAAACCAACATTAAAATTTGAAATATTATGTTTTTGATCTGTTAACTTGCTGGTTTCAGTTCGTTTTCCATAGTTGAATTTTTGATTTGCGAATTGCATTTTATCACATGCATTTGCTTAATAAAAACTATGTCTTTAACAGTAACCCATCGACTGTCCGAACTTATAGCAGGCTCAATATCTACTTGGCTCATACGGAGAATTGTAGTGTTTGTCATTAAACTAGATGCAACATTAGCAAACTCTACTGAGTTTTTTACATTTTTAGTTTCAGATTTGCTCATAAATTCCATCAGAGACCAAGGATTTTACTCGTTCTCCCACCCTATCTACTACACGTTTGTCATAAGCTGTAGTAAAATATTTCCCCTAAAACTTTTTGTGAAATTTTTTTGAATGTATGTAAAGCAATCTTGACATATATTTATTTTTAAACTGAGACGATGGATTATCACTGTAAATAATTTAATTTTGACAAATCATTATTTTTTATTATTATATCATAAAATCTTATCAAAAGTGCGTATACGGAATTCATACCTTTATGGTTAGTATCGGAACAAATGAGAATATAGTGCATTTGTTTTTGAAAAATAATGCTGCTGTAAATAATTGAACAGTTTCTCATGACCACAATCCTGATTGAATTTTGTTTTAGCAATCGCAAGAATAAGCCATTGCAAGAACGGACGTTTTCTTTTCATTAATCAGTTATTTTATTTTATTTGATTCATTTATATTCATTCTTCTTTTTGTATTTCTTTCAATTAATTTATAATTTTGATATTACAATTTGTTTCTTTTTCAATATTATTGTTACTATTTTTATTTGTATTATTATTATAGTTGTTATCATTACGCTATCATATTTCTCTATTTTAATATTATTATTATACTTTAAAAAAAAGTATATTACTTTGATTGTAGTGCAGGCAGTATTGGAAGATGGAACCTGCAGAACCTAAATGAACTCCCACAGTATAAGGATACTATATTGTGAAACAAAAAAGAAAAAGCCATTCAATTCGTTCCTCATATAAATCCACAGCTTTTTAGCGATTTTGACCAAACTTGGCACACAGGTAGGGGTTGATACGGGGAGTGTCATAGGCTAGGTCAAAATCATCTGTCAGCTTTCTGTCTATCTGTTTTTTCCTTATACAAATCCACACCGTTTGACCGATGTTGACCAAACTTGGCACACAGGTAGGTCTTGATACGGGAAGTTTCATAGGCAAGGTTAAAAAAATCTACCAGCTGTATGTTTGTTCCTTACAACTATATAATATAAAGTTGGTGTAGCATGGCACACTGGGTAACAGCTAGTGTACAATATTTTGGCAGCAATGGAAAACTTGAGTTGTATAGTTACTACAATAATTTTCATTACGCATTAATTGTCCCATACATAATCCATGTTAGGGCCTTTTCATCAGTTTTCCAATTGAACTTTCAACACTTAAAATTATAAACGGGTGCACTCTTGCGGGAAATCGACTGATAGTCGGAGAGCTGATAACGCACTTTTCATGCAGTGTTTTATGCACCTTGAAATTTTGCTATAATGTACCTCTCTTCTGTAGATACGAATGTAAATATGTGGTGGCTAGAATTACCTACACCATGTACAGCGCATAGGGGAAAGGTGCAAAAATATATTGCCCAAAAATAGTGTTTTATTCAGAGGCCAACTATCACTAATGTAAAAAAAAAAAAAAAAAAATGCAAATTAAGGCATTTTTCAATGAGTAATAAATAAGGTACACACTTTTAAGGGGGTTAAAATGTAAATTAAAAAAAAAAAGTACCTAGTTTTTATTTTTAATATTAAGTGAAGTGCTTTATTCACGCTGCGATTTAAACAGCGTCTTTACTAAACATAATTGAAAATAATTACAGAAGGGAAGACACTTTTGTGGGGAATAATTATCAGGAAACATGAAAATAAATGTTGCCTATGATAGACTGCAAGACACAGAGTGAGTGAGAGCACCGCGCAGTTGTGGTTGTTCTCTGCGCTCTCATTGTTTCTTGCTCACATGATCTTTTACAGCTGTCCCGGTTTAAATGGCAGAGTGAATAAAACTCATTTAATATTAAAATAAAAACAATTTAGTTCTTTTTTTGCTGCATGTTATCCCACTGAAATGTGTCTGCCTTATTTATTATTCATTGTAAAATTGTCTTAATTTTGCATTAAAGATAGTTGGCTTCTGAATAAAACTCTATTTTTGGGAAATTTATATTTGCACCTTTCCCCTATAGGCCTAGTGTTCCACGGTATGTCTAGGCCTAGTGTTCCACGGTATGTCTAGGCCTAGTGTTCCACGGTATGTCTAGGCCTAGTGTTCCACGGTATGTATAGGCCTGTGAAATGTAACGGTGCCAAGAGCCTTTGCACGGAAAAATATACTTTTTTTGGAGTCCGTTTTACTACAGGTCAATTAAAGGCCAAATTTCGTATAAAGTCTTTAAGAAGAAATAACTAGAGCTCCCATGGTCTTGAGGGTCGCTGAATTAGAATCCGAGGTGTGTTTTAACCCATAGGCGCAAAATCATGTTAATTTCAAGGACAAATATGTCTATTTTGCAAATAATGAATCTGCAGTCAAAAATTCATTTTTTGCAAAATAGACGTATTTGACCTGGATTTTGCGCCGTTGGTGTGAAACAGGCTTCGGATTCGAATTCAGTTACCCTCAAAACTATGGAAGCTCTAATTATTTCTGTTTAAAGACTTTAAACGAAATTTGACTTTCAATTAACCTGACGAGCTGGAGTAAAACGGACTCTGGATTAGGATTCCGCGTGTCGAAATACTTAAGAATATATATGTATGATGTCTTTGGAAAGTACCACTTTTATTAATTATTATTCATAACTTCTTATTTTCTTGCTAGGCGGAAGGTCAAATAATAAAAACTTCACCATACAGTTTCACAAACTTTATTACCTCCCTACAGTCTAGACGTGGCCGTAATGGTGGAAGGTTATCCTCCTCAGCTTGAGGCTGAAAGTTTTATATTTGTAACCTTTTCCCCTGAAGAGGCACCAAAAAGGTGTGAAACATGTAGGGACGTAATAAAGTTGGTGAAACTGTGTGACCTTCTGCCTAGCACGAAAATAAGAACACTTTTTTTATTTTGTGTGCCTGTGTTATTAATCTATAGTGAGAATTTAGGAGAATTATTCTAAACTCTTTGAATATTTTCAAAATATTTTTGGATAAAATTTCAAAATTGTAATAAATAAATTATAATAGAGTTATTTTCTTGAATTACAGCTATTAGTTTTCAGATGTAATTTTGTTTTTTTTAATTCAGCAACACTGTTGTAAAGACATTTTTCTGAACAGGATGGGAATAAATATGTTAAATATAGTTTAGCAAAGCAGAAGAACATTATTTTATTTTTTAAATTTCAATATATATATCTTAAGACAGTGAATATAAGAGATAAATAAGGAATAAGAGATATATATTGTTTAATATTGTCTTTCCTTGTATATGATGAAAGGTATGCTGGATGTTAGGAATACAAAGAGAAAATAAGAGATAAAGGACAGGGAATATTACAGATGGTTTTCTCTCTTATATTCTCCAGGAATATCTATCTTTATACAAAGATATTTTACAGTCTCTCACTTATCTAAGATTTACTTTTTAAATGTCATATTGAGTAGTCAGGTGAGTCATATTAAAAAAAAAAATCATTATGTTTCTATTCCATAATCAATGCACTAGTAATGTTATAAATAGTATTTTTTTTTTTTTTTTTTTTTTTTTTTTTTTGCTGACAAAGTGCTGTATAGATTACACTGTTCTGCGAAATTTAACTTTTTGTCAGCGGTGTTTTTATATGTCATCTACTGCATATACTTTACCCATTACTCTCGGAGACCGAGGGATAAGAGAACGCTAGATAAAGGAGAGTGTAATATATATATCTGTGGCTTGGTGCTAAAAGGGCCAATGTCAATTTTTTCATATTTTTTGTTTTTTATTTACTTCCCTTGTAATACATGCAAAAACACAAATATTCATGTATAAATATTTATACATCTATAAGTATACTATAAAAATATATATAGTATTGATATATATATTTGGTTTTATGCAAGTATTACAACGGGAAGTAGATCAACAAAACAAAATATGGAAAAATTGACATTGGCCCTTTTAGCACCAAGCCACAGATATATATATATATATATATATATATATATATATATATATATATATATATATATATATATAATATACTCCAGATCGAAAGGTTAATTGAAAGTCAAATTTCGTTTAAAGTCTTTAAACAGAAATAACTAGAGCTTCCATGGTTTTGAGGGTAACTGAATTCGAATCCGAGGCCTGTTTCAAACCAACGGCGAAAAATCCAGGTCAAATACGTCTATTTTGCAAAAAATGAATTTTTGACTGCAGATTCATTTCTTGCAAAATAGACATATTTGTCCTTGAAATTAACATGATTTTGCGCCGATGGGTTAAAACACACCTCAGATTCTAATTCAGCGACCCTCAAGACCATGGGAGCTCTAGTTATTTCTTCTTAAAGACTTTATACGAAATTTGGCCTTTAATTGACCTGACGTGCTGTAGTAAAACGGACTCCAAAAAAGTATATTTTTCCGTGCAAAGGCTCTTGGCACCGTTACAATTCACCTGTGCAACCTCAACAGAAAGCCTAATGCCTATTGAGAGCTAAATCTCCGCAGGTTTGTCCTGAAAAAATAAAACTGTCCCCTAAATTGCATAAAATATCAAAAACAGCTTGAGCTAAGAGCTTGCAATATTAAAAAATAATGGAATTAAAAAGTGGAGAAGATAAATTGCAGATTAAGAAGTTCCCTAATTGTCCTTAATTGAGGGAGGAAAGAAAAGACTTATTTCTTTTTCTTTGGTTTTTCTTCTCGAGATTATTTTTCTTTGACCTGACACCGCGGTTTTTCTAACTTTGTGAATGGAGACGTAGTTTCAAACATGGCTGAATTTTTCGTTGCTGTTGACAAATTCATTTGCTATTAATTTTTATTTGTAATGAAATTTTGGCTAATGATCATACTAAACAATGGTCGGTGATATGTATCGCCTTGATTCTTCGAAAAGCTCGTAACCGTACGTTTCATGAAGTATTTTATGAACCTTGAATTTCATATATATGTATATATATATATATATATATATTTACTGTTGTTAGCTGTTCATTAGGCTTTTGTACATAATTATGTTAAAATAAAATAAGGGTTGAATTTGTCTTTTGTAAGCATAAAAATGCTTTAGAGATGACTAAACTGAAGAATAAAAATTACAAAAAAAGCGTTACAAAAACGTGTCCACGGGCGTTCGCACATGCGCGGTAGCCATGTACGAAAAAGAAGACTTTATGTTATACTGTACATTACATAGGTTCGTCGGGTGAACCTAAAGCTTATTTATGTTACAGAATTTGAGCACAAGGCTCTAAATTTATTTTATGAATATTTTTTTTTTTTTAGGAAAGATTTATTCCTTTGACCGCAGTCTTGAAGCGCATTTACTCCGTTCTCATTGTGCAGAGGGAATACTGCATAACGAACCGCCGGCCAATGATTGCAGGGGAAGTCATGATTTGAATACGAAAGGATTTAATTAGCTGAGAGAGAACTGACGAGCTAATTCCAGTTGAAAAGGCGTTCCAGCTCCTGGAACGGAGAAAAACCAATGGAACGGATTGAGAAATTCCACGATAGGCCGAGAAATAAAGCAGAACCGGTGGAATTTCCAGAATGCTTTATCAGGACGAATAATTTGCCGTTCCAACATTACAATTAGAATTTATTTAATTGCAGTTTTAAGCGCGTTTCCTTCTACCAGCGGGGAAGAAAGCCGATGATGGTGCGCACTGGCGCGGAAAAAATTGGATTTTCGAAAGCGTTCATTTCGATTATCTAGTTTGAGATTCTGACACTATACAGGGTGTCCTGCATTCAGGTGTCATAATTTTTGGGGTTTATTCTGCACCTTTTTTGTAGTTGTAGACGCAGAAATGAGGGTCTTATCTCAACATGTAGCAGAGCTATTCAAACTTTTGTCTATTTTCAAAACTATTGGGTTTTTTGATTAAAAAAAACTGTGTTTCCGGATTTCTGGGGCATGGAATACTAACATTCTAGAACTTGGAATCGTTTTAGCCAATTAATGCGATATTATACCCAAAAGAGAATATTTTTTTATGAACTAAGAAATCTTTAATTCATTTTTATGGGGTTTATGACACATTTTTACCAATCAAATCAAAATTTTGGGGGAAGCTACAGCACTCTCAGCCCCCCTCCTTATACAGGGTGTCCCCGTCTTAAAATGACAGACTTCGTATATCGATGGGGAATCAATGAACTAAGTCAAAAAGTCCTTTGGCGATTTTCTCGTTTTCGAGAAAACCCCCAAAAAACATGTTTTGTTGGGCACATTCCGATTTATCACTTAAACAAAGCGTTGTACGAAAAAACACCTCAATGAAAAAGTTGTAGCTTATTAAATTATCTTTACGATGAAATCAACTTCAGCGTATTTCCTTCAATATTTGATCTTTTTTTTTTTTTTTTTTTTTTTTTTTTTTTTCCCCATCTCAATACTATATTCAAACAATTGCAATAAAAAACATAAGGAAGGTATTACGCCACTTGGTAAACTGTAAAGAACGATAACATGTAATTAATGAATTAGTAACTATGTCTAATTGTGTAATCCGATTGATCAACCAGATGTATATAAATAATACCATTTGTTTTATGTATATATATATATATATGTATATACGTATTGTTTGTTTTTAAATGTATATATGTATACCATTTGTCTTTAGATGTTTAGATGTATATATATTGTCACTTGTATATACTATTCGTTTTTAGATGTGAATATATTGTCATTTCTACATATAATTTGTTTATAGATGTATAATGATAGATGTAATATATATAAATGTGTGTGTGAGTGTATGTATGTATGTATGTATGTATATGTGTATATGTGTATATGTATATATATATATATATATATATATGTGTGTATATGTATGTATGTGTATATATATTTGGATGTATACCATTTGTTTTTAGATGTATATATGCAATAACTGTTTGGAGCGAAACGCCTTAGGTGCGCATGGATGCTCATAAATAAATAAAAAAAATAAATAAATAAAAAAAATAAAAAATGATCTTAGATAGATAATCGTGTACGAATGACCCATCGGATGGACATTTTGTTCATAAAAAGAAGTGAACCGAGATTATTTTTTCCTGTTACGATTATCTAGCCGAACTTGGTCTTAGTAAAAAAAAAAAATAAATAAAAAATCCCCTTCGATATACGAAATCTGCCGCTTTAAGGCTGGGACACCCTGTATACGCTCATGAACGAAGCATCAGCGAATGTACAGTTTATCCATGCTTCAGCTGTTCCAAAAATATTTTCTTGGAGATTTTGACCTGTAAGACACGGAAAATCGCAGTAGTCCTTCCGTTTTTGACCATCGCTAATTAATTGCTTTGGTAGAAGACAACTCTCGTAAATCTAATCGGGACATTGCGAGAGAAGTTGCTATTCATCAGTCAACAGTTGTTGGCCATCTAGAAAGAATTATTAAAATCTGCACCAAACTAATACATTTATAGCATATGTACCTACCAATTTTCAGTATTTTGTTATACATCAGTACTAATCAGATCAAATTTCGCTATAGTATGAACTTTAGTATGAAGCGAAATTATGAGATCCATCTAATATATAAAATTCTCGTGTCACAGTTTTAGTTTTTATTAGCACTTTCCTCCGAAGGAAAGTAGCTATTGAGGTTGGACTCATGAAGGAATTTTTGAAAAATTTCTTCAAATCGTTATCGATCCTACCTAGTAGACACCGAAAATGACCCCCGTTAAAATTTATATATATCTATATCTATATATATATATATATATATATATATATATATATATATATATATATATATATATATATATATATATATATATATATGTGTGTCTGTTAACACGATAGCGGCCAGAGTTTTTGTTTTTTCGTCACGAAACTTGGTATGTAGCATTCAATGTATGTAGCAAACGATTGAACGAGTTCGTTAACCACCAAAGTCGGTCCACCGGAAGGGGGGGGGGGTTTACCCCGAACCCAAAACACTAATTTGACTATCTCAGCCGTAATATTTGTTATATTTCAACGAAACTTGGTATTCGTAGTGGTAATATAGAGAGAAAAGTGATATATAAAAATGAACTAAATCGGTTCATTAGAAGGGGGGGTTTACTCTGGGCCCACAATACCAATTCGCCACTACCAGTCGTGATTTTTGGTATATTCCGACGAAACTCGGTATTCGTAGTGGTAATCCACAGGTAAATAAGTGTTGTAAAAATAAACTAAATCGGTTCATTAGGAGGGGGGGTTTACTCCGGACCCACAATACCAATTCGCCACTACCAGCCGTGATTTTTGGTATATTTCGACGAAACTCGCTATTCGTAGTGGTAATCTACAGGCAAATATGTGTTGTAAAAATAAACTAAATCGGTTCATTAGAAGGGGGAGGGGGTTTACTCCGGACCCAAATTCCTAATATACTCATACCTGTCGTAATTTCTGCTGTATTGTAACGAAACGCGGTATACGTCGTGGGCAACTCATGAGAAAGAAGTGTTGTAAAAATGAGCTGAATCGGTCAATCGGAAAGGGGGGGTTTAATTTGTAATATATTTCAATAGAAATAGCCAGACGTAGGTTCACAAAGCCGCCGCAAGGAGCGCTTTCTACAACTAGAGAGACTGTATCCTGTTCCTGCGTTAGATCAAAATACGATAATATGAGGTTTTTTGTATTTATTACTTAGTGTAGTAGGTACCATGTGTAAACATAACTCTGGAAGCAAATTAATAATTGATCAGTTACTCATTAAACATTTAAAAGAGAACTATTCATGTTTTTATTTTATTTGTGTAGGATATTTTAAGCAAATTGTTTTGGAAAGCAGTCTACACTACCCAAATTCTGAGGAAAGTGCTTAGTTATGCAGCTCCTGCGTGACGGAGTTTTTATACTCTTTCGAAACGGCTTAACCGATTTTGATGAAATTTAATTTGTATATTCAGTAGGTCAGAGAATAGGGTTATAACTAATTGTTATACCTCTAAGTGATAAGGGTGGCCCACATAATTTTTTTTTTATAAATGATTTGGCATTAAAAAATACATACAACCCTAAATTTTCACTCTTCTACAATCAACCCCATTTTTTTAATAATAATTCTTATTATATTATTATTTTTGTTTTGTCAGGCGCATTTTCGTGAGCTGGACGATATATTGAATGAGCAGAATGAATTGTTAAAATTATTTAAATCACACATGCACAAATAACAAATTGACAATCACGCTATTGTCATCAATCCTGGTAAAGAACCATATGGAGAGTACATTCAATAAACCTGTTGCTGGAATCATGGTTGGCGACCGTACAGCTATGCAAGAAATTCTGATTTGAAGAAGAAATAATAATCTTGAACCCTATGCTGATACACACCATTCATACGACGCTATCCAATATCCGCTAATGTTCTGGAAGGGAAAAGACGGATATTGCATAAATATTAAACAACGAGATCCCGTAACAGGTACAGGATTATTATTTTACTACCAAAATATTTACTAGAAATAAACAATATGGCAAAACAACGTTTGCCGGGTCAGCTAGTACAGGCATGAAATTAAAATCCATAAAATGACTTTTCCATATTATTTCACAGGAAAGTAAGTCCTCATTTTATTAAAAATTGATCCCATTCAATACATATCAATCTCGGAAACATTCCTGTGAAGATTGATAAAATGGTTGTCACATCCGCCTACTCAAATATTTTTCGTATGATATAAACAGCACGCCAGTAAATTCCATACACCCCAGAGGTTGAATCTCCTCGTCACCAGTATATCTAGCGTGCCCCGAACCCACGCTATCATGGCTGATGCCTCCTACGCAATCATTAATTTTAACTTGCCCACTTGCCTATAACCTCACAATCTTCTCCACTTTCTCATGACGTCCTTTGCATTTTGCATCTTACTCTTAATGAGTATAATTTATACAGTTCAGTTCATAATCTTGCCAATAATGTGTGAACGTAGCGTTTTTTACTGGTGATTTCAAGGAAAACTTCAGATTCTTGCAAATATTTTTAATCAATTATATATGACCAATACTTGGATTTGGCCATTATCAACATATAGATGGACGACCCAAGCTATTTGCGTCTTCCTAATCAAAATTTCCGGTTCGGAACCAACCACCAAAGCAAAGTGATGTATAACAGTTTTCTTCACTCTAGATAGTGGTGATTTTCACATTCGATACTTTGCATTTGTATCGAAGATATCAGGACCTTGGAAGAGAAGATGTATGTCACAATGATAAAGGTAACACGACGGTTGGCATTGTTTCTCAGGTTTTCTTTTAGTTCTGGCACAGTTTCATGTCAAAGTGAATAGCACCATCATCTATAAAAAAAACAGTGTCGATTTCAAGGGCAAATCCCGGTTCAGAAACTCCCCTCCTACCATTTTGTTACCCATAAATCACTCGTACAAATTATAATTAAAATATTGAACTTCAATTACATACTTTTTCAATCAGGTTTATGAATCAGCAATCCTTAGAGTCTCAACATCCGGATTTCATGATTCACCCTTACTCTTCCAAGGTCCTGATACAGTAAAACCTCGTTTACCTGTATCAACTGGGACCAGGGCCGATCCGAGCTAATGAAAATCTAGGTTATCCAGAGTATGACGGAAAAACAAAAAGAAAAAATTATAAACCACCGAAATATTTAGTGTAGAAATTATTATCGACACACTTTCACCTAAAACACATACGCTATATGTACTGTAATAGCCTATGTATTTACACTGCACTCAATGTAGCTACAAACTAGTCTGTAGTATAGAAGGCAGTGAGCTTCTTGTGTCTCTGTTTAGTGTATCGCTTCTGTTTAGTGTATCGCTTCTGTTTAGTGTATCGCTTACCAGCAGCTCGATCTCGCACCCGCTTTAACATAAGTAGTTCATTTTGTAATGTTTCGGCTTGACTCTCTAAATACACCATCAATTTTTCAATGTTTGCTACTGCTTCTGAGTGGATCATAACCACCATAAGCTGTCCTTAGAAATCATCTTGAAACAAAATACTTCAAAGCGTTTTCTGTTCCTACTCCAAACTCAGCAGCAATGTTCTTTAGCGATTCTACCTTATCAATTCTTGTCAATGCTTCCATCCTTTTAGCACTTTCCTCCGAAGGAAAGTAGCTATTGAGGTTGGACTCATGACGGAATTTTTGAAAAATTTCTTCAAATCTTTATCGATCCTACCTAGTAGACAGCGAAAATGACCCCCGTTAAAATTTATATACATATATATATATATATATATATATATATATATATATATATATATATATATATATATGTGTGTGTGTCTGTTAACACGATAGCGGCCAGAGTTTTTGTTTTTTCGTCACGAAACTTGGTATATAGCATTCAATTAGCAAACGATTGAACGAGTTCGTTAACCAACAAAATCGGTCCACCGGAAGGAGGGGGGGTTTACTCCGGACCGACAATACCAATTCGCCACTACCAGCCGTGATTTTTGGTGTATTTCGACGAAACTCGGTATTCATAGTGGTAATCTACAGGTAAATATGTGTTGTAAAAATAAACTAAATCGGTTCATTAGGAGGGGGGGGGTTTACTCCGGACCCAAATTACTAATATACTCATACTGGTCGTAATTTCTGCTGTATTATAACGAAACGCGGTATACTTCGTGGGTAACTCATTAGAAAGAAGTGTTGTAAAAATGAGCTGAATCGGTCAATCGGAAAGCGGGGGTTTAATTTGTAATATATTTTAATAGATAAGCCAGCCAGACATAGGTTCACAAAGGCGCCGCAAGGTGCGCTAGAGGGACTGTATCCGGTTCCTGCGTTAGATCAAAATACGATAATATGAGGTTTTTTGTATTTATTACGTAGTGTAGTAGGTACCATGTGTAAACATAACTCTGGAAGCAAATTAATAATTTATCAGTTACTCATTACAAAATTAAAAGAGAACTATTCATGTTTTTATTTTATTTATGTAGGATATTTTAAGCAAATTGTTCTGGAAAGCAGTCTACGCTACCCAAATTCTGAGGAAAGTGCTTAGTTATGCAGCTCCTGCGTGACGGACTTTTTTCCATAGTCACAGCCATATTTTTACGTTTTGTATAAATCGCAGTCAACGAGCATACGGAACAGCAAAACGATACTGTACTTCGACTTCGACGCTAGGAAAACTCGCGTAATTCAACAAGTCTTCATTTACTACACTGAATGACATAATTTCCTGTTCAAAACTGGTCCGGATACCTCGGACGTTTGGGTTAAAGAGGTCAGGGCTAACGAGGTTTTACTGCATGTCCTAAAACATAGACCTTACTAAAAATACGAACTCAACTCGGACAGAAGATTCTGGAGTATCGGGAAGATAAATGACAGCCCTGTGCGTTAGCACATGAATTGTTAATTTGTAAGCTTCCCATTGTTCAACTCTGCAGAAGAGGGAGGGAGGGTTGATTCGTTGCAAAATTAAAGCCGAAAGCTCGTAAATCTAGACAAAACCCGATGAATCAAATCCCGCAAGGTATTAGGCCTGCCGACCACCGCCAGATGGAAGTACCGCTCCTACATCTAGCAACCCTTCAGAACTAGGAAACCTCTTGTCGCGGTTTTCTCCTGCAGGAACTGCCTTTGTAATTAGGGTTCCTCTTGTTGCTACTCCGAGCCTAATTAGCTCCATTTGCTTTTGGAACAGACGAGCTTCTGCAGCTGTTGGGATATATATCAACCTTTTCTTTACAACAGCTGAGACATATTCCATACAAGAAGAACAATCCACTCACCGGATCGAATGTATATTCCGTTCTTATCCATAATGTCATTTGGAAAGGTTCTGTTCTTATCCCTAATGTCATTTGGAAAGGTGGAAATAGAAAAAGTTATAATTTTGGTTAGAGCTTTCGCGAAATAATTTATGACCCCAAATAGGTCACGGTTGCAAGAGTACATACCTCACTCCTGACATAGAAAAGTCCGTCACGCAGGAGCTGCATAACTAAGCACTTTCCTCAGAATTTGGGTAGTGTAGACTGCTTTCCAGAACAATTTGCTTAAAATATCCTACATAAATAAAATAAAAACATGAATAGTTCTCTTTTAAATTTGTAATGAGTAACTGATCAATTATTAATTTGCTTCCAGAGTTATGTTTACACATGGTACCTATTACACTACGTAATAAATACAAAAAACCTCATATTATCGTATTTTGATCTAACGCAAGAACAGGATACAGTCACTCTAGTGGTAGAAAGCGCTCCTTGCGGCGGCTTTGTGAACCTGCGTCTGGCGGGCTTTTCTATTGAAATATATTACAAATTAAACCCCCGCTTTCCGATTGACCGATTCAGCTCATTTTTACAACACTTCTTTCTCATGAGTTACCCACGACGTATACCGCGTTTCGTTACAATACAGCAGAAATTACGACCGGTATGAGTATAATAGGAATTTGGGTCAGGAGTAAACCCCCCCTTCTAATGAACCGATTCAGTTTATTTTTACAACACATATTTACCTGTAGATTACCACTACGAATACCGAGTTTCGTCGAAATATACCAAAAATCACGGCTGGTAGTGGCGAATTGGTATTGTGGGTCCGGAGTAAACCCCCCCCCCCCTTCTAATGAACCGATTTAGTTCATTTTTATATCTCAATTTTCTCTCTATATTAACACAACGAATACCAAGTTTCGTTGAAATATAAACAATATTACGGCTGACATAGTCAAATTAGTGTTATGGGTTCGGGGTAAACCCCCCCTTCTGGTGGTCCGACTTTGGTGGTTAACGAACTCGTTCAATCGTTTGCTAATTGAATGCTATATAGCAAGTTTCGTGACGAAAAAACAAAAGCTCTGGCCGCTATCGTGTTAACAGACACACACATATATATATATATATATATATATATATATATATAAAATTTAACGGGGGTCATTTTCGGTGTCTACTAGGTAGGATCGAGTCCAACCTCAATAGCTACTTTCCTTCGGAGGAAAGTGCTAAAATGACTCCCTGGCCTTGTCAAGGTTCGCACTAGAAACACACAACTTACTGTTTCTTCTTTTCTTTAACTATAATACTAATTTTACAGATAAATTCAATTTAAAACAAACAAAAAATATACTAAAATTAACTTATTTCTCCCATTTACATTGCCTAATCGAAAATTGCTTCACAATCACTTTTGTAGAGCATTTAGTAAGCTTTCGAATGGTAACCTTCAGCTTACCATGTTTCCCAACCGTTTTCGAGTTATTAAGGAAAATATACGAAGTTCCCAAAACTTTTCATGTCTATAAAAAAAAAGTATTTTATTCTAATCCTTCCTTAACTCCAAACGTAAGTAATATTCAAAAATATTTGTTTATATGGAATTTAAACACGCAGAAAATATTTGAACTGAATCCCATGATTCTAAGTGCCCGAGCCAAAAAGTTGATTCAACAACTATTTTTCCACTTTGCTCAAAAAGGTTAAAGCTATCGCCTTAAAAATTGTTTCAATCGTTTTCCTAGATCAAGAAGCCTATAAAAGGAGTACTTGCAAGCGTATAACGATTTTTTCGCGTGAATTTCGCTCCAAAAACCATGTTCCGGTGGACGGATTTTGCACGTTAGCGAACTTGACCTTTCAAATTAGACGCAAGATTTTTGCAACAAATTTCATCAAAATCGGATCATTTTTAAACCATAGAGAGAGTGAACAGAGAAATATACATATACAAATTTGAACCACCGTTATTTTCGTTCTCTAGGGGTTCTGAAACGTAAAATTTTCAAGTCGGCACTTCAGGATGGTGTCATGAGGGCAACCTTATATGCGGAGTTCCTCCCTTATCCAACCTTATAAGGGAGGCAGGAACTGCGCTAAAATATTAGCCCACATTTTTTTAATATTTGCCCTATCTATAATTTAACATTCAAAACTACCCCTTGATGGAATAATATATTAAACACGTCATTTGCAGAAGTCTGGATATGTCCAAATCGTAAAACTATTCCGGGGTTTTTGCCGGTAGGAAGGTTTTTAGAAAATTAATTTGTTGAAAAAAAAGTCCTTTACGCAGGAGCTACATAACTAAGCACTTTCCTCAGAATTGGGTAGTGTCGAGTGCATTCCTGAATAATTTTCTTAGAATAACCTGTATAGATAAATAAAATAAAAACAGAAATTGTTCTAATCTTTTTTATTTTTTGTGAGCAGCTGTTTCGAATATTAATTTTTTAATTAATTTCCTTCCAGAGGTTTGTGTATGCGGGGTACTACACTACGTAATAAATACACAAAGCTTCACATTTTGATCTATTGATCTTGATGAGTTTCGCGAACCTACGTTTGGCGGAAGAATTCAATTCAAACATAGTACAAAGTAACACCCCCCCCCCGTCCAACAGACCGATTAAGTTCATTTTTACAACACTTCTTTCTTATTGGATACCCAGGACGTATATAGAGTTTTTTTTTTTTTTTAAATGCAACAGGAATTACGACGGTTTAAGGAAATTAGTAATTTCTGTCCGGAGTAAACCCCCCTTCTAGTCAACCGATTTAGTTTATTTTTATAACAAACTTTTCTCTTCATTGGACCAAAACAAATACCGAGTTTCATTGAAATATATAAAAAAGGATGGCTGGCATTGACAAATAACTACTTTGGCTCCGGAGTAACCCCCCCCCCCCTCCGGATGGACCGATTTTGTTTGTTAACGAACTCCTTCAATCGTTTGATGGGAGATTACTACAGCCCAAGTTTCGTAGCGAAAAAAGAAAAATTCTGGCCTGTATAGTGTTAACGGACACATATATAACTATATATATATATATATATATATATATATATATATATATATATATATATATATATATATAAATTTGAACTGGGGTTATTTTCGGTGTCCGTCATGAGTCCAACCTCAATAGCTACTTTCCTTCGGAGGAAAGTGCTAAAAATGGAAGAAACCCATTTTGAATGTGATCGACTCATATTCAGACATTTAAATACAATATTTTTAATTAAATAACCTTTGATATTTGAAATCTGAATATTCCTCAATCAGAAAACAACCTCCTCATTTATGTAAATGAATTGAACGGCCTTTGAAAAATAATAAAAATAATTGAATAATTAAACGTGTACATACTTAATATTATTAAAAAAAAAAAAAAAAAAAAAAAAAAAAAAAAAAAAAAAAAAAAAAAAAAAAAAAAAAAAAAAAAAATCAGTCCCGTAACAGGCCACAAGGGCCAGAGGGGCAGATACTATAGAGGTATCTGGTTCTTGACCATACGGCACACTAGGGAGATAGTGTAGTCAATACTATGCTCCGGCCGTCTGATTTTCCCCTTGGCTGCTTCGACTGCTAGAGTCATTAGCACCCAAGGTACCCATTATTAATTAAATTAATTAAAGGCTGGGTGAGCCTAGGGACGATCTGGGACCCCAAATCCAACCCTCGAATGGCAGCACTAGAAGAAAAAAATCTTTAGTGCGAGCTCGGGTTTTGAACCTGGTCCTCCAGTTCATTAGTCGAGAGCTCTACCACTGAGCTAACCTCGCCCCCACTTAATATTATATATATAATGTTTGTATAAAAGAGCGTTCGTTTGTGTGTGCCATTTGTAATCTCAAATTTCAAACAACATTACACTCTTTGTCATAATTACCATTTTAGAGAAGGGTCAATGAAATCCAATATGCAGCCGTGTTCCTTTCAAAGGATTAATTAAATAGCTGTATTTACTCATATTTCGGATAGTCCTGACTTTATAAATGGATTTTTATTTAGTCGTAGAGTATTTGACATATATTCTGGAGTACCTGATCTCAAAGCTATATCTTAACCAAGAGTTTCTCTTCAGAAAGTCCCAGGCCCACCCAGACTTGAATTAATTCATTAATAGCTACTGTCCACACCATCTCCCAAGTGTACAGTAAAGTCAAGAACCAGATGCCTGTACAGTATCTGTCCCTCCCGGCCTTTGTGGTCTCTTAAGGGACTCTTTTTTTTTGGGGGGGGGGAGGCACTCATCGCCACGCTTTTAGGCTTTTACGATCTATTTCTCTCATTTCTTGGCTTGGATAATGCCCTTTAAATTTTGAGCGGTTTGTGTATTTCTGTGCGTATTTCTTAATTCCCCCTTCAGCTTGGTCAGGCTGAAATTGATTGCTTTTGTTATAACTTATTAAAACCCGAAAAATCGATTTGGTTTCAAGGTGCCTAAGTGATCCTTAAGAAACGTATTCTGTGCTAGCTAAAACATATTCATCGCTCCCTCTCTCTCTCCCCTCTCACTCTCTCCCCCAATCCCTCTCTCTTTGTCTTTCTATCATCCCATCTTCCTTTCGCTCAGTCTTTTTCTCTCTGTCCATCCATTTCTCTTTTTTTCGCTCCTCTTTCTTTGCTCCAATCACTCCCTCTCACTCTTTCTCCTTCCCTACGTCCTTCCGTCACTAAATGAAAGAAAAAACGAAAACATAGCTATATTCTGAAGAAAACAGCCAGTATTGTCTATTATTCAAGGTGGCATAGGTTCCAAAGGCAATCAGCCAACAAGCCACCGTTGTCAAACCCCGCCTTTTCGACTCCGCACAAAAGACCTGGGGGGACTCTTTTTATCCAAAATATATAAATTCAACCGAATTCCAATTCCCGACGTACCTTTATCCCTGAAGCCATTTCGCATGCTATATTTACTATACTGCCAACAAGCGGACTCGATAAGCACAAAGCGAACAGGTAAAGATTGGATCCGATCCAAGGTAAAAGGAAAGCGTGTAGTATCGGTCATTGTTTTATAGACTAAAGAGCGAGGCCTTGTTATATCGGCAGAAGTCGGGAGATCGTTAGTTCCGATTGCCTTTATGTTGGGTATCGCTTGCACTGCTGGAGGCTCGAATCCGGTTCAGGTAGGGTTCCTATTGTTACGATTCAGGATTTATATACACACCCTCTTTTCTTCTTGTTGGAAGCCATTATTTCTATATTGCTTACGCTAAAGTCAGCAATTTAGAAAATTATATTTGTATAATTATCGTACTATTACATTATTTTATATATATATATATAAATTCTTTTTGATCTTAGGAGGCATGGGGTCGTTAAAGCAGTCGTCTTGCCTTCATACTACTTGATTTAATAGGCCCGACATGTTTCGTGCACATTTTCGCACCTCTTCAGGGGCACTTCTTGCTAGGAAGTACTCTCGTCACCATGTACTCGCTCTGGAGGCTGTGACCATAGTGACGAGAGTACGTCCTAGCAAGACGTGCCCCTGAAGTGGTGCGCAAATATGTCGGGCCTATTAAATCAAGTAGTATGAAGACAGGATGACTGCTTTAACGACCCCATGCCTCCTACGATCCAAAAAAAAAAAATAAGATATATTTTGGGCAACCAAATAAATCAACACTAAATCAAAATAAAGCTTTAATTCAGTTTTTAATCAATTCCCAATAATTAGTTCAGTTAGTATCCATTAGTTAATTTAATTTTAGTTTTAGTTTTTTTTTAGGTTGCAATTTTGATTTTAGATTTAGTTTATTCAAAACAGTGAATGCAGTTTTAAATTTAATTTTAGTTTACAGATTTGCCCAACTTTGTGCGCAGTGTTCCACGGTAAGCCTAGTCAAAACATATTTACCTTCTTATCTACCCAAGAGGTACACTACAGCAAAATTTCGAGGTTCATAAAACACTTCATTAAACGTGGGTTAATGAAGTGTTTTATTCATTAATGTGAATCATCTATTTTCACCACAAATTATCCCTAAACCCTAATCCTGCTGTCCAGTCACTGTCCACTCCCAAACATCCCTATTCTCCAGCAGGACGGTTGAACAGGATGTGGCCCCGCGATCTGCTTTAAGCAATACAAGGGAGTGATAACGGAGGTTATCTTCTCCCCAAAAGCCCATAGAGTGTCTGCAGTTCTCTCGTCCCTTTTCCAGATCCAGTACTTCGTACTGCTGCTGGTTGAGGAATGGGGTACGGCTGTCTCTAGTCATCTCGCTTACCCGAGGAGACACATGTTTATGTGAGCACATTACAAAATGTATTATTACTTTACAGAATGTAATTTCATTGAATTAATAAATAAATTTACAATGTGAAGCATGCTCTATCGTAGCCTCATTAGATCAAAGCTGGATTATGGATGTACGGCCTATGGATCTGCATCTCAGAGAACCCTTGCAATGTTAGACTCAGTACTTGGACTAAGAATCGCTACTGGAGTCTTTCGATCAAGTCCTGTGGTGAGTATATGCGCAGAGTCCGGGGAGCCTCCACTTCAATTTAGAAGAAAACAACTAACACTTAGTTATTAGGGGTCTCCTGTAGTCTAGTGGCTAGCGCGCTGGATTTATAAGCGGGAGATGGTGGGTTCGATTCCCGCCTTCGGCAGGAATTTTCTCATCTCAAGGCTCGCTGGGAAAAAAGACACCAGCCCGCTCATATTTATCTCAAAATTTAACAAAATTACGGAAGGAATTCCACTAGCTAGTCAGGTTTATACTGATGACTCTGAAATCGGAGACGGTGTAGGAGCAGCTGTAGTTTGCGATTCAAGAATTAATAAATTTTCATTAAACCATGAATGCTCCATCTACACTGCTGAGTTGCTCGCCATTCTCAAATCACTAAGTATCATTATTCCAAACGGTACAAAACTTTATGTATTCTCTGACTCTCTTTCAACATTATTGTCAATACCTAAGCTGGCTTCCACACATCCATTCATAGTTGAACTTCCAACTACCCTAGATAATTTGCAGAAAAATAATACACAAGTTATATTCACATGGATACCAAGTCATTGCGGAATGACAGGGAACGAAATAGCAGATTTTCATGCAAAACTGGCTATTAAAGAAGGTTCGACCATAAATCATGTACCTAGGAAGGATTTAATTTGCTCGATGAAGAAGAAGGTTCGCTCTACCTGGGATGAGGAATGGCGGCGAATAAGAGAAATCAAAGCATCTAC
>OX328130.1:14242952-14415452 GCA_946811695.1 Gonocerus acuteangulatus
CTCTCTTTCGTTCTATTTTTCTCTCTCTCTCTGACACACTCTTCTAAGCTTTATCTCCTTCGAACCCTATCTTTTTCTTCTCTCTTTGTTCACTCTGTATACGACGTACAGCTTACCTACCTCTACCGCACTGTTATCGCCCTGAACATAGGTTACTCAGTAAGGTTCTATCCTAATATTCTTACTCATAGAGCTGGTAACCACAAGTTTCATGAAATGTTTTATGCACCTTGAAATTTTGCTAAAATGTACCTCTTGGGTAGATAAGAGGGTGAATGTGTGTTGGCTAGACTTACCGTGAAACACCAGGTACTGCGCATAGGGGAAAGGTGCAAAAAAATAGAGTTTTATTCAGAAGCTAACTATCTTTAATGTAAAGTTAAGACAATTTTACAACGAATAATAAATAAGGCAGACTCTTTTAAGGGGGATAACATTCGAGAATTTTTTTTCATGTTGCCATTTAAACCGGAACAGCTGTACAAGATCATGTGAGCAAGAACCAATGATAGCACAGAGAACAACCACAACTGCGCGGTGCTCTCACTCACTCTTACGGTTACACGCCGTGTATTGCAGTCTATCATAGGCAACATTTATTTTTGTTTCCTGATAATTAAACCCCACAAAAGTGTCTGCCCTTTTGTAATTATTTTCAAATATGTTTATTGAAGACGCTGTTTAAATCGCAGCGTGAATAAAGCACTTCATTTTATAATAAAAATAAAAACTAGGTACTTTTTTTTTTCTCATTTACATTTTAACCCCCTAAAAAGTGGCCTTATTTATTATTCATTGTAAAATTGCCTTAATTTGTATTTTTTTTTTTTTACATTAATGATAGTTGGCTTCTGAATAAGACACTATTTTGGGCAATATTTTTTTTTGCATCTTTCCGCTATGCGCAGTATCTGGTGATCTACGGTAAGTCTAGCCAACACATATTTACCTTCTTATCTACCCATGGGGTGCATTATAGCAAAATTTCAGGGTGCATAAAACACTTCACGAAAAGTGCGTTACCAGCCCTCTGACTATTATTTATAAGCCTGTTAAGTGCTAAAGCTTTTTTTTTGCGCAAATGTCACCGAAAAAACAAATTTTTGTTTAATCAGATCTGCTCGTTATGCCTAACTTTTCTATATGGCAAACTTTCTGTTCCTAATTTCGTCACAATCGGACAATTGTTGTAGACTTTAATGCTTTAGCAGAATTATAATAATAATAATACGTTTTATTGCTTGAAGTTTATCAGCTTATATGCAAGGGTAGCAGCCTCATTGCATCATTAAAAAAATATAATTTTCTCTATGCAAAACAATTTTTTTTAAAAATATTTTACATAACTAATAATAAAGTTAGTCATCTACTTGATTACAAATAAGGGAAGTAAATATTTGCATACATGTTTTAATATGTGTTATTTCACAAACAGGAAATTATTAATAAAATAAAACATTATAAATAACATAAAATATAGATTTATGCTGGAGATGATTATTTTATTCTAAATGTCTTCAGCTTCATAAAACACTCTAGGTATTTATATACATCTTTAACTAAATCCTTATCTTTAGCTGATAATAGCATTTCTAATCTTGGAAGATTAGCTGTGTATTTATCTATATACAACTTCCTTATAGTAGAGTACAAGCTTTATTACTCACTCTACGTATTTATATACATTTTTAACTAAATCCTTATCTATAGCTGATAATAGCATTTCTAATCTTGGAAGATTAGCTGTGTATTTATCTATATACAACTTCCTTATAGTAGAGTACAAGCTTTAAACCCACTCTAGGTATTTATATACATTTTTAACTAAATCCTTATCTATAGCTGATAATAGCATTTCTAATCTTGGAAGATTAGCTGTGTATTTATCTATATACAACTTCCTTATAGTAGAGTACAAGCTGTATTACTCTCTCTAGGTATTTATATACATTTTTAACTAAATCCTTATCTATAGCTGATAATAGCATTTCTAATCTTGGAAGATTAGCTGTGTATTTATCTATATACAACTTCCTTATAGTAGAGTACAAGCTGTATTACTCACTCTAGGTATTTATATACATTTTTAACTAAATCCTTATCTATAGCTGATAATAGCATTTCTAATCTTGCAAGATTAGCTGAGTATTTATGTATATACAACTTCCTTATAGTAGAGTACAAGCTGTATTACTCACTCTAGGTATTTATACACATTTTTAACTAAATCTTTATCTATAGCTGATAATAGCATTTCTAATCTTGGAAGATTAGCTGAGTATTTATCTATATACAACTTCCTTATAGTAGAGTACAAGCTTTATTACTCACTCTAGGTATTTATATACATTTTTAACTAAATCTTTATCTATAGCTGATAATAGCATTTCTAATCTTGGAAGATTAGCTGTGTATTAATCTATATACAACTTCGTTATAGTAGAGTACAAGCTTTATTACTCACTCTAGGTATTTATATACATTTTTAACTAAATCCTTATCTATAGCTGATAATAGCATTTCTAATCTTGGAAGATTAGCTGAGTATTAATCTATATACAACTTCCTTATAGTAGAGTACAAGCTTTATTACTCTCTCTAGGTATTTATATACATTTTTAACTAAATCCTTATCTATAGCTGATAATAGCATTTCTAATCTTGGAAGATTAGCTGAGTATTTATCTATATACAACTTCCTTATAGTAGAGTACAAGCTGTATTACTCTCTCTAGGTATTTATATACATTTTTAACTAAATCTTTATCTATAGCTGATAATAGCATTTCTAATCTTGAAAAATTAGATGTGTATTAATCTATATACAACTTCGTTATAGTAGAGTACAAGCTTTATTACTCACTCTAGGTATTTATATACATTTTTAACTAAATCCTTATCTATAGCTGATAATAGCATTTCTAATCTTGGAAGATTAGCTGTGTATTAATCTATATACAACTTCGTTATAGTAGAGTACAAGCTTTATTACTCTCTCTAGGTATTTATATACATTTTTAACTAAATCCTTATCTATAGCTGATAATAGCATTTCTAATCTTGGAAGATTAGCTGTGTATTTATCTATATACAACTTCCTTATAGTAGAGTACAAGCTGTATTACTCTCTCTAGGTATTTATATACATTTTTAACTAAATCTTTATCTATAGCTGATAATAGCATTTCTAATCTTGGAAGATTAGCTGTGTATTAATCTATATACAACTTCGTTATAGTAGAGTACAAGCTTTATTACTCACTCTAGGTATTTATATACATTTTTAACTAAATTCTTATCTATAGCTGATAATAGCATTTCTAATCTTGGAAGATTAGCTGAGTATTTATCTATATACAACTTCCTTATAGTAGAGTACAAGCTTTATTACTCTCTCTAGGTATTTATATACATTTTTAACTAAATCCTTATCTATAGCTGATAATAACATTTCTACTCTTGGAAGATTAGCTGAGTATTTATCTATTTACAACTTCCTTATAGTAGAGTACAAGGGGCAGATGAAGAATATGTGTTGCAGGGTTTATTTTTCACTAGCTGTTACCCATTGTGCCATGATACGCCTAATTTCTGTCTATGACACTCCCAGTATCAAGATCTAGTTGATACCTAGTTGTCTATACCCAGTTACGAAAATCAGTCAAACGATGTGAATTTGTTTTAGTTCATATTGATACCCGGCAGAGGCCAGCACATCAGCACTTCATCTAACAGCCGACAGAGGCCAGTAGGTGTCAATTCAAAATGGTTGTCATAATCTGAATGGTTCAGTGTAGCCAATTTCTCTTGAACAAAACTTTTGACCTTTTGACAAAATTTTGAAATTTGACTATTTTGACCTAGCCTAGGAGATTTTTCGTATCAAGACCTACCTGTGTGCCAAGTTTGGTCAAAATGGTCAAACGGTGTATATTTGTATAAGGAACAAACAAATAAATAAATAAACAGAAAAACCGACAGACATGTGATTTATATATATATATATATATATATATATATATATATATATATATATATATATAAAAATATATTTTATTGATGTTTTCCGGTAGTGGGGGTTGCTTAATTCCAAAGGGTGAATCAAAATTCAGTCTTCCCACAAATTTTCTCTTTATTTTGCACTAGGCCTTTCAACACAAATGTGCCATCATCAGGTGCTGGCATGTTCATTTATGTTGAAAGAGAAAATTTGTGGGAAGACTGAATTTTGATTCACCCTCTGGAATTAAGCAACCCCACTACCGGAAAACATCAATAAAATGAATACAGCTTGTCGAGCTTCAGCCGGAACAGCATTATGCTGTAACAACATAAATGAACATGCATGCCAGCACCTGATGATGGCACATTTGTGTTGAAAGGCCTAGTGCAAAATAAAGAGAAAATTTGTGGGAAGACTGAATTTTGATTCACCCTCTGGAATATATATATATATATATATATATATATATATATATATATATATTCAGATTTATTATGCAGGAAGAGCACAGCGTGTTTGAATCCACGATGTATTTATTTTTATTGTAAATAATTATTATCTTGTCTGAGCTGAGCTTTAATTGAGCTATGATTTTTATGTTATTAAATGGGATATTGAATTGAAGATATTGTGCTCCAGTTATGGTAGTAGGTTTTATGTTATTATAGCTGTTACTCCGCGTCCCATGCTACACCTACTTTCTGTATCTAGGAAAGCAAAAATAAATTCGAAACCGAATAAGTAATATTATAAATTTAATAAAAAAAAAAAAAAATGACGCAAATCTGTAACTATTTCGGTTCATAGTTTCAAACCCTTGACCTCCGAAGTGTGAGTCCTAGACGAATTTAACCTAGCGTATGACCATCCCCGAATCAAGACCTACATATGTGCCAAGTTTGATCAAAATCGGTCAAACGGTGCGGATTTTTATAAGGAACTACCGTACAGTCAGACAGCTGGTATACGTTTTAGACTTAGACTATCACATTCCCGTATCAAGACCTACCTGTATTCCAAGTTTGGTCAAAATCGGTCAAACAGTGTGGATTTGTATAATGAACAAACATACAGACAGACAGCTCGTAGATGTTTTTGACCTAGCCTACGAGACTTCCCGGATCAAGACCTAACTGTGTACCAAGTTTGGTCAAAAACGGTCAAACGGTGTGGATTTGTATAAAGGACAAACAGACAGACAAGTGATATATATATATATATATATATCTATATATATATATATATATATATATATATATATATATATATATATATATATATATATATATAGATGGATAGAATCTATTGAATGAACTTCTAAGCTTTAACAGAATTAAAATTCTATGATATTTGATAAGATAAGAGCCATTTCTTGATTCCTTGATTTATTGATAAGGCGAAACTGGTCTATAACATAAATAAGCCAGGACACTATGACATGTTTGGTCAATATTGACCAACGCCCGACCTCCAGCTTGTCCACACAGCTATGTTAGGGACGCTAGCTGGAACTGTTGGTTGTTAGAGAAAAGCAAAACAATAATCCAACCAGTAGATAAACAAACAGCGCTCTTGGATAAATAAACACTCCAGATATCGTGCTGTAGTACCGGGTTACTAAACACTTCTCGGGCACTTAATCCAGCGACAAAAATAGTGCAACAAAGCAGTACAGAAATTTCAGGGTGATGCTTTATTAGAATCTCAGCTGCCAGAAACATGTTGCTTATCTATATTAAAAAAGTCCGACTCGCAGGAACTGCATCATCTTAGCGCGGTTCCGTTCTTATCTCTAGACTCATTTAAAATGATTAAAATAGAAGCTGTTATTATTTTGGGTCCACATTTCTAGAAAGCATGAAGATTAGATAGTTAGCCGTCGAGGTGATAAGTAAAGATGGAATGGTTGGGATTCGGCTAAAGAAACCTCAATACGATTTTTGTTAAAAAATCTATATTTAGGACGTTTCAGTTACTCATTGATAGCCTTCGTCAGCATTGAAAGTGCCGGGAGGCAGAGGAGGACCAAAGTTGACAGTTCCATCTTTACTTTCAAGAAAGGTCTTATTTACGATCTTACCTGGATAGGCCAACCCTCCCTAGGAAGGACCCCGCTAGGCAGTTGAAAAGCTATATCTTGGAAATCCATATCTCTAAGATTAAATTGTTTTTCTTATTTTTCTTAACCTGATTTATTATCAAATACATTATCCAACTATAAGCAGTTAAAAAATAACAAGGAATAAAAACAGACAAAAAGAACAGTTCGAATAAGCGAAATCAATTACTTTAAAGTTTTAAGCACTTATTTCTCCGATTGACATTTTCTAATCAAAACATTCATTAGAACCTTTTTTGTAGAGCATTTTGTAAGCTTTCTAATGGTATTCTTCCGTTTACCAAGATTCTCAACCTTTTTCGAGATATTAAGGAAGGTATACAGAGTTACCAAAAATTTTTATGTCTGTTAATAAAATATTTTATTCTAACCCTTCCTTAACTCCAAACGTAACACAAATTTCAACATATTAGTTTTAATGAAAGTAGAACATGCAGAAAATGTTTCAACTGAATCCCATTATTCTAAGTACCCAAACCAAAAACGGTATTCAAACAATTTTGTTCCTATTTTCTCAAAAACGGTTAAAGCTATCGCCTTGAAAATGGTTTCATTCGTTTTCCTAGCTCAAGAAGCCTATAAAACGAGTGCCTACAAGCTTATGAACTCAAAAACGTAAGCGTTACGATAGCTGTGGTGCTGGCCTCTGCCGGCTGCATTATTAATTACTAGACAGATATAAACGAATTCACACCGTTTGACCGATTTTGACGTAACTGGGTATACAGGTAGATCTTGATAAGGGGAGAGTCCTAGGCAGGAAGTAGGTGTAGCATGGTACACTGGGTTACAGCTAGTAGTTCAAGGAAATATATGCACATATTCGACTTCATAAATGTAAAAATTATAGAAAAAGAAAGGAAGTTGTCGAATTAAAAAAGAAAAGAAAACATTAAATGTTATAAAGAACAGGAAAAAATCAGTTAATAAAGAGAACAAAAACAGGTATCAAATATTTATTTAGCATATAAATTTAATTAATTTTATCCAGAGACAAACTATACTAAAAAAAAAACACGATAGCGGCCAGAGGTTTTGTTTTTTCGTCACGAAACTTGGTATATAGCATTCAATTAGCAAACCATTGAACGAGTTCGTTAACCACCAAAGTCGGTCCACCGGAAGGGGGGGGGGTTTACCCCGAACCCAAAACACTAATTTGACTATGTCAGCCGTAATATTTGTTATATTTCAACGAAACTTGGTATTCGTAGTGGTAATATAGAGAAAAAAGTGAGATATAAAAATGAACTAAATCGGTTCATTAGAAGGGGGGGGGGGGTTTACTCCGGACCCACAATACCAATTCGCCACTACCAGCCGTGATTTTTTGTATATTTCGACGAAACTCGGTATTCGTAGTGGTAATCCACAGGTAAATACGTGTTGTAAAAATAAACTAAATCGGTTCATTAGGAGGGGGGTTTACTCCGGACCCAAATTCCTAATATACTCATACCGGTCGTAATTTCTGCTTTATTGTAAGGAAACGCGGTATACGTCGTGGGTAACTCATGAGAAAGAAGTGTTGTAAAAATGAGCTGAATCGGTCAATCGGAAAGCGGGGGTTTAATTTGTAATATATTTCAATAGAAAAGCCCGCCAGACGTAGGTTCACAAAGCCGCCGCAAGGAGCGCTTTCTACCACTAGGGTGACTGTATCCTGTTCCTGCGTTAGATCAAAATACGATAATATGAGGTTTTTTGTATTTATTACGTATTGTAATAGGTACCAAGTGTAAACATAACTCTGGAAGCAAATTAATAATTGATCAGTTACTCATTACAAAATTAAAAGACAACTATTCATGTTTTTATTTTGTTTATGTAGGATATTTTAAGCAAATTGTTCTGGAAAGCAGTCTACACTACCCAAATTCTGAGGAAAGTGCTTAGTTATGCAGCTCTTGCGTGACGGACTTTTTTTTACAAAGCTGATTGACGCTGTACGTAGTTAGGTAGTAACCTCACTTTTGATGTGGATATTGTACGAAAAGGTTTGCCTTAATACATGTAGGCTGTGTTTTTAGTTTTTCTAGTTTTTAAGCTCCTGAAGAGGCACCTAAGGTGTAAAAAATGTAGAGATAAAACAAAAATAAATTGAATTACTTAACTTAGTTAATTCTATGTTATTGACCACCCGCCTGAAAAATCTTGGATAAAAAAACTTAAAAACTTGCTTCATCACTTCCAAGTTACTAAACATTACTCACCTGGTTAATACATATTGCGTTATTTTTCCATCACAAGTATATGGCGTATGAGGGAATAAAAATCTCAAATCAACGAACTTTTAAAATTACACAAAAAAGATATTCAAGAAATATTTTGATAATTGGAAAAAGAATATCAGCTAAGGAAAAATGTTGTAATTAATAAACATTCGTGTATTTTGTATCCCCAAAAAAACATAAATGTAAAATAGAGGCCAAGTTCCTCCCCCCCCCCCATCCTACACTCCAAAAAAGTAGTACGAGTTGGTGCATTAAGTGTACCATATATTCAACCAAAAATATTTGCCAATACAAGAGATGATACAAGAAAGAAATGTCCAAGTTCATTACTTGGAAGACCTCATAGTTACTTGCTAAGAACAGTAAAGACATTTAACTGTCCTTTAAAAACAACAATAAAAATACTTATCTCCACTTACTGAAATATCACTTTTCTCAAACAGGTATATTCTTAAACTTGGCAATGTTTTATTTGTGCCGAAATTATCTTTAGAGAGAAAACGAAACATTGCCAAGTTTAAGAATATACCTGTTTGAGGAAAGTGATATTTTAGTAAGTGGAGATAAGTATTTTTATTGTTGTTTTTAAAGGTCAGTTAAATGTCTTTACTGTTCTTAGCAAGTAACTAATAGGTATTTTAGGTAATGAACTTGGACATTTCTTTCTTGTATCATCTCTTGTATTGGCAAATAATTTTGGTTGAAAGTATGGTACACTTAATGCACCACCCCATACTACTTTTTTGGAGTGTAGCATGGGGGGGGGGGAGGAACTTGGCCTCTATTTCTCATTTATGTTTTTTTAGGGGATCTCATTACTTTTTTCTAAGTATTAATTAAAATTTAGTTGCCGCATACCTACTGGCTTTTGTACTTCGTATAAAACCAGGGTTTTTGGATTCTGCATGAAGTTCTCCTTACTGCTTGGTATTTGATACCAATAAGTAGCATACCTATCTACTTCTAATCACTAGACTAGAAAAGTTAGAAGCTCTTCCAGATGACAGTACATTTGGGGTTTGTGATCCTAAACTTTGTAATTTAGATGACTTTGAAAAACTTAGTATCTGCTTTCAAGTATATTATGCAGTTAACCCTTACGACTTCATTTACAACATTTAAGAAAGAAGTCACACGTGTTGTTGTTAAGATGCATCGAAATGTTTCTTAAAACATCAAATATAGGTTCTCCTTACCAATACGATTCATTTGATACCCCACATGATGGGTTTCAGAAGGAATGATGGCTTTCCGATGGAACAGAAAGTACAAAACGTCATAGGTAATATGACACTCCCGTATCAAGACCTACCTGCGTGCCAAGTTTGGTCAAAATAGGCCAAACGGTGTGAATTTGTGTAAGCAACGAAAATGCAGACAGGCAGCTGAAAGACCTGTTTTCTTGTCCTATTGCATTCCCCGGACCAAGACCCATCTGTGTCCTAAGCTTGGTCAAAATCGGTCAAACGTTTCGGAATTGTATAAGGAACAAACATACAGACAGACAGTTGGTATAAGATTTTGACCGAGCCTATATAAGCCTAAATGTTTCTTAAAACATCAAATATAGATTCTTCATACCGAGACGATTCATTTGATACCCCACATCATGGGTTTCGGAAAAAATTACGGGTATCCGAAGGAAGTACAAAACTGGCACGCCCCCGCCCCGGTACCGGAGTCAAACAAAACTTTTCAGGATTTTCTATTTTTTCCTTTAATAACACCCTGATATCTATCATCCTGCAAAATTTCAAGTCTCTGGCATCATGGGAAGTGCCTAATGATTTTGATGAGTCAGTCAGTGAGTCCTATAAATCCCGATTTTCGATCGGTTATATCTCAGAAACTATTTCTTGCCAAGGGAATGCAATTTTTCTCTATCTGGGCGCCCTTTCTACTCTCTGGAGAAAAATGCCGTTCCATCTAAAAATATCATCCCAGCGACGAAAAATAAACATCAAGGTATATATATATATATATATATATATATATATATATATATATATATATATATATATATATATATAGGCATATATGTGTCCGTTAACACGATACAGGCCAGAGTTTTTGTTTTTTCGCCACGAAACTTGGTATATCGTGTTCTCCCATCAAATGTAGTATTCTTCCAAAAAACGATTGAACGAGTTTGTTAACCAACAATATCGGTCCATCTGGAGGGGGTATTTACTCCTGAGCCAAAGTAGTTATTTGCCAATACCAGACGTAATATTTATTATATTTCAGCGAAACTCGGTAATTTTAGTGGTGCTGGCTATCTAATAAGAAAGAAGTGTTGAGAAAATGAACTAAATCGGTCTATCGGAAGGGGAGGGGGTTACTTTGTCCTATGTTTGAATAGAATTTTCCCGCCAAAAAGTTCTGATGTCTGCATACACAAATCTCTGGAAGAAAATTAATTATAAAATTATTAATTGAAAGAGCTGCTCATAACAAATGCAAAACAGCAGAACTATTAATGTTTTTTTTTTTTTTTTTATTTATCTATATAGGTTATTTTAAGCAAATTATTCAGGAATGCACTTGACACTACACAATTCTGAGGAAAGTGCTTAGTTATGCAGCTCCTGCGTTCCGGAATTTTTTTAAACGTAGCAGAATTAGCTGAGAAATATAGTGAGTTTTGAAAATGAAGATGCAGTAACATTTCAGAGCTGGGAGTTGTTATAAATCTTTCCGCCGTACTCCAAGCAGAAAAGGTTCGCCTTTTGAGGGAGTAGTCCCCGACAGAATAGGGTGTGATTGGCCGCGCCGAGGAGGGCTTGTAGAAAGTTTTGTGTCGCTGTCACGGCTGTGTTAGTATGGAATGCTTTCCCACGCACACCGGGTTTTCCGAGTGGGCATAACTAAGCCAGACCCTTCCCCCTTCTGGAAAATGTTATTTTTTTCCCCCACTTCCTACCAACAACAAAATTAATTCAAAACTTTATATCTGGTTTCTGTTGGTGTTTCGGAAGCTTCATCCACGGCATGTTCTCCCGATATTGATACACAGAATTATATTTTAACTCTATTCCGTCAAAATGGCATTCTGAATGCCTGTGTTTTTTTTTTTTTTTTTTTTTTTCATCTTACTAGGTTCCGTTAATATCTCTAGTGTTAATAGTGCGGAACGGCTGTTATTGTATTTACATATTTTTTTCTGGTTCTTAAATGTACTTGTTGATGAAGTTCTGCACGTTTTAATTATTTTACATATTTTGTCAAAAATCCATATTTTTAAATATTCTGCCATAAATACGTATTTTTGGTACATATTTTGTAATGGAAAAAATAAAGAGGAAACCAAGAAAGAAAATAATGCTTTACCCATTGAGTCTAGATCACTGTGTCTTTTCTAATTGGAAAAATCAAAGGCATCCATGCTTCCCCGGCGCTAATGGTCTGGCAGACATGCTTCCCCCGCGCTAATAGTCTGGCAGCCATGCTTCCCCGGTGCTAATAGTCTGGCAGCCATGCTTCCCCCGCGCTAATAGTCTGGCAGCCATGCTTCCCCGGCGCTAATAGTCTGGCAGCCATGCTTCCCCGGTGCTAATAGTCTAGGAGCATAAGCGTTTTGAAAACAAAAATAACAAATTATTGTTTAACAATAGTAATATTCCTTTCAGAGTTGGGCTTATTCGAATAATTTTTTATTTAAGTAACGAATAAAAGATAATTTTTTATCCGTTATTAGTTAATCATAAAACCACGAATGACCAATTATCCGTTATTCGAGAAACGGGTGAATTATCTTTTATTCGTCATTTGATTATCCGTTATCTTTTATTCGTTATCCGTCTACAATACCACTTTTTTCTATCCATTCGGGCAAAAACAAACTGTTGGTTTGCACATGGCATTTCACTCTTTAAATAAATATTTAAACATCAAGACATTTTTTTTTAAGTACAACACGGCACTTCCATCGTCAGCACCAGTCGAACGGCTCTTCTCGTTTGCTTCCATGACGGATATTCCAAAAAGCAATCGACTCTCTGATGAAATGTTTGAGAAAAGAGTAGTTTTAAAATCTATGTTGAATTTAATTTAAAGTTTAATTATATATTTAAATAATAATGTAATACATAATTATATTTAATAATAATTTAAATAATTACATATCATATTATATTTAAATAATAAATAAATACATTATGATTAAGTAGTAAATTGGTTTTCTACACATCTTCCAAATATAAAAATTATCTTTCAGATGAAAATTTATCCATCGAATTAAAATTCGTCCGTAAGATGAAAAATTATTTCAAATGAAATCTTAAGATAAAAGATGACGGATAACTTTACGTAAATGGTAATAATTTCGAATAACGGATAACCGAAAATTATAGATGACAAATAACGAATAACCTAGGTTATTCCTCATCCGTTATCCGAAGATAATTTTTGCCCAACTCTGATTCCTTTAATCTACTCACTAAAGCAAGTGAATTAGTGAAAGAATCTTGTCAATATTATTTTCCAAACTCGAGATATATAATAATGAATTTTTATTTCCTTGCGCATTGGACGAAACGCTCGGACACGTGTCGACAATTTTTCTGTCGGACCGGAGTTCAAATCCCGAGCAAGCAAAAAACCTTTTTTTTATCTTATCGTGTCGTCGCTCGTGGCTCGAATTCGCCCTCCCTGACCCTCCCTAGGCCAGCCCAGCATTTAATTAAATCCCTTTAACGGGATTCATTTTTTTTTTTTTTTTTTTTTTTTTTTTTTTTTTACCAAGCAAGAATGGTTTACTAAATTTTTACGGATTAACCCTTCCTTCACTCCAAACGTAACACAAATTTCATCATATTAGTTTAAATGAAAGTAGAACATGCAGAAAATGTTTCAACTGAATCCCATGATTCTAAGTACCCAACCAAAAACGGTATTCAAAAACTATTTTTCCAATTTTCTCAAAAACGGTTTAAGCTATCGCCTTGAAAATGGTTTCATTCGTTTTCCTAGCTCAAGAAGCATATAAAACGAGTGCCTACAAGCTTATGAACTCAAAAACGTAGGCGTTACGATTTTTTTTTGCGCGAATTTCGCCCCAAACGCCATCTTCCAGTGGACGGATTTTGCTGGTTAACAAACTTGACCTTTCAAATTGGACGATGGATTTTTGTACCAAACTTCATCAAAATCGGACCATTGGTCTTCTACCTAGAGAGCGAACAGACAAATATATATATATATATATATATATATATATATATATATATATATATATATATATATAGTTATATATGTGTCCGTTAACACGATACAGGCTCCAAAAACCATGTTCCGGTGGACGGATTTTGCACGTTAGCGAACTTGACCTTTCAAATTAGACGCAAGATTTTTGCAACAAATTTCATCAAAATCGGATCATTTTTAAACCATAGAGAGAGTGAACAGAGAAATATACATATACAAATTTTTCTGTCGGACCGGAGTTCAAATCCCGAGCAAGCAAAAAACCTTTTTTTTATCTTCTCGTGTCGTCGCTCGTGGCTCGAATTCGCCCTCCCTGACCCTCCCTAGGCCAGCCCAGCATTTAATTAAATCCCTTTAACGCGACTCATTTTTTTTTTTTTTTTTTTTTTTTTTTACCAAGCAAGAAAGGTTTACTAAATTTTTACGGATTAAATAACACACCGCAATGACTTATAAATTCCCCTTGAGAGCCAAATTTGTACTAATTGTCCTCTGAAATATTAACCAAGACACGAGGTAGTGCGGTCTACCCCTGAGCTCCCTATGTGGTCAAAACCTGACCCATATCCTCCGACATTACACCCTACATACTAACTATGCATATTAAACTATACATCTGGGCAGCGATATACATAAAGAAATATTTATACAAAGGCAACTGAGTGAGTACCATACATAATAGCAAGCATGAAATTTATTTCGTGGTTGTTCCAAATTTCTCGTGTGAGAGTGGTCATAAAAGGGTCAATTCACGTCAAATCGCCCAATTTTAATATATGTCCGTGCCGTCATATCTCAGATCTTTTTCAACAATTTTTCATGAATAGAGATGTATGAGATAATCTCAAATTAATTTTTACAGATTTTTTTATCAAAAATTGAACCAGGGGGAATTTTTTGAAATTCTTCTTTTTTGCATGATTTAGGTTACTTCCTTTCTGATAACAGTTTTGAAAAACATTTGTGTTTTACTTTTTTTTCAACAAATCCGGCTGTTCTTGGTATCAAATTAAAAATAATGCTTTTCCCTATCAAAATAAGCTGTAATAGTGATACTATATGCAATAGTGTCATGCCACTAATCGCGCAAAATTATTTTTGATACTTTTTCATTAGGTAGGTTCAGTTAGTCATACCTCAGAAATCACAATTACCACATACATCATAATTTTTTTCTAGAATTAGCAAACAATGTACTAGTTATGTTCAAAAAATAAAAATTGTGTTTTTGGCGGTTATGAAAAAAAAAATTTTCTTAGGAAAAAGTTCACTTAAAATGTCAACTTCGTAAAATGTAAATTTAAAGTTTATCTGAGCTGAAAGTAACTCAACACATTTATTACAACCAATAAAACTATAACCTATCATATTACAAGGACATATTGCCTATAGTATCACTATTACAGCTTATTTTGATAGAGAAAAGCATTATTTTTAATTTGATACCAAGAACAGCCGGATTTGTTGAAAAAAAAGTAAAACACAAATGTTTTTCAAAACTGTTATCAGAAAGGCAGTAACCAAAATCATGCAAAAAACAAGAATTTCAAAAAATTCCCTGTAGTTCAATTTTTGATAAAAAAAAACTGAAAAAAATAATTTGAGATTATCTCATACATCTCTATTCATGAAAAAATTTTGAAAAATATCTGAGACATGACGGCACATAGCACCGGGCGTTTTGACATGAAATTACCCAAAACATTTATTTAAGCAATTAATCCTTACACACACACACACACACACACAAACACACACACACACACACACACACACACATATATATATATATATATATATATATATATATATTTGGTATTGCAAAAAATAAATAAATAAATAGAACAAATTTCTAATAAGCCAACTATCATTAATGTAAACAAAAATGCAAATTAAGGCAATTTAACAATGAATAATAAATAAGGCAGACACTTTTGAGTACCAAGGTTTTATTTTTAATAATAAATGAAGTGCTTTATTCAAGCTGTGATTTAAACAGCGTCTTCAATAAACACAATTGAAAATAATTACAAAAGGGCAGATACATTTGTGGGGTTTATAACCATATAAATTATTTAAGACTTTAGTAGCCCGTTAACTTATTTTTCTCCGCAATAAATAAAATGCTCTACATGAGTGTAAATAATGTTACGCTAAGAAGGTAAATATGTGTTGGCTAGACTTACCCTGGAACACCAGGTACTGCGCATAGAGGAAAGGTGCAAAAATATATTGCCCAAAAATAATGTTTTATTCAAAAGCCAACTATCATTAATGTAAAAAAAAAATTCAAATTAAGGCAATTTTACAATGAATATTAAATAAGGCAGACACTTTTAAGGGGGTTAAAATGTACATAAAAAGAAAAGTACCTAGTTTTTATTTTTAATAATAATAATAAGTTCTTTATTCACGCTGCGATTTAAACAGCATCTTCAATAAACATAATTGAAAATAATTACAAAAGGGCAGATACTTTTGTGGGTTTTAATTATCAGGAAACATGAAAATGAATGTTGCCTATGATAGACTGCAATACACTGCGTAAGAGTGAGTGGGATCACCAATCATCTGGGCAGTTGTGGTTGTTCTCTTCACTCTCATTGGTTCTTGCTCATATGATCTTGTACAGCTGTCCGGTTTAAATGTTGCCTATGATAGACTGCAATACACTGCGTAAGAGTGAGTGAGTGCACCGATCATCTGGGCAGTTGTGGTTGTTCTCTTCACTCTCATTGGTTCTTGCTCATATGATCTTGTACAGCTGTCCCGGGTTAAAAGGCAACGTGAACAAAACTCTCATTTAATACTAGCTGAATACCCGTGCTTCGTCACGGCAGATAAGTAGTTATTTTATTGCGTTAAATAATGTTTCATTAAAATTACGTTACTATACAATTCTGTGCAGTTTATTACAGCACGGTTCCCGTCATACTATATATTATTTAATGGGCGTAAAAATTTAAAAGTTTATGTTTCCAAGAAGTCATATGGTAACACCCAATATATTTACGAGTATTACCAAGGTTATAGGCGAGGAGTCTGTGCAAGGGTTCCGGATATTATTACCTCGCCTGGAAAACCTAAGGATATGCCATACATCACGGTTTGACCGGGACTGACCCGGTATTTTGCAATTGTTTCGGTGTCCCGCCCAGTTTTATCAATGTCCCGGAAAAGGCTGTAAGATGTAAAAAGTAATGAATTCATGTTTATAAGAATCTTTTTTAAATCGGTTACTTTTCTACAATCAACATTTTTACTACTGCTCACAGTGTCAAAGAAATGAGAAGTAATCTAATTGTAAAACGCTGGAACTACCTGCACAGCGCTGCCAGCTGCCATACACTACTATTTGGCTGAGAGATTGTTTTAAGAAAATCAAGTAGCAAAAAAAGTTCCGTTCTTATTTTTAAGGTTTGGGTAGACTAACAGTTTAGGATTCCCCCTTCCCGTTAGTTGCTAGACTTAAAACTCACCAACCATTTTGCTTATAATTTGTACTCTTTTTATCCCCCCCCCTGGTATGCCCAACCCATATTAATGTATGTAGTAATTCAAGGTCTGCCATCATAGTTGAAATTAACCTCAATTAGAAATAAAACTATGAGATAGATAATGTAAGGTAACAGCTGTTCTTTATCGTTCTAGCAACGCAGGCTGCCTAGGCTTGCCTTCTCTATCCAACTCAAACTTTAAACCCCCTAAAAATGCTTAAAAATACGAATATCAAAAAAATCCTTTCTTAGCGAGCGCCTACGTTATATAGGGAGTGTCCATGCAAAATTTCAAAATTTTCTGTCGAGCGGTTTGGGCTGGGCGTTGATAGATGAGTGAGTGGTATTTGACAAATATATAGTAGATTTGAATAAAAACAATAAAGTTTTTTTTTTTTTTTTTTTTTTTTTTTACATGTTATCCCCCTTAAAAGTGACTGAATTATTTATTATTCGTTGTAAAATTGTCTTAATTTTACATTAATGATAGTTGGCTTCTGAATAAAACTCTATTTTTGGGAAATACTTTATTGCACCTTCCCCCTATGCGCAGTACCTGGTGTTCAAGAGGTGCATTATAGCAAAATTTCAATGTGTATAAAACACATAAAGGTGCGGTTACTGTTTATTGAGCTATAATATTTAAAATAATCCTGTGAGATTGTCCGTCTGGAAACGGTCCAGTGTGTGTAGGGAACATTTTGTAGCTACATTTTCCCCGTGTTTTTTTTTTCTTTTTAGCACGGTTCCTTCCTCCCCCATAGGGAGGAACCCCGCTTATAAGGTTGATATCATGACGCAATCCAGAAGTGCCGACTAGAAAATTTTGCGTTTCAGAACCCCTAGAGACCGAAAATGATGGTGGTTCAAATTTGTATATATATATATATATATATATATATATATATATATATATATATATATATTTGTCTGTTCGCTCTCTAGGTAGAAGACCAATGGTCCGATTTTGATGAAGTTTGGTACAAAAATCCATCGTCCAATTTGAAAGGTCAAGTTTGTTAACCAGCAAAATCCGTCCACTGGAAGATGGCGTTTGGGGCGAAATTCGCGCAAAAAAAAATCGTAACGCCTACGTTTTTGAGTTCATAAGCTTGTAGGCACTCGTTTTATATGCTTCTTGAGCTAGGAAAACGAATGAAACCATTTTCAAGGCGATAGCTTAAACCGTTTTTGAGAAAATTGGAAAAATAGTTTTTGAATACCGTTTTTGGTTGGGTACTTAGAATCATGGGATTCAGTTGAAACATTTTCTGCATGTTCTACTTTCATTTAAACTAATATGATGAAATTTGTGTTACGTTTGGAGTGAAGGAAGGGTTAGAATAAACTATTTTATTAACAGACATAACAAGTTTTGGTAACTTTGTATACCTTCCTTAATATCTCGAAAAAGGTTGAGAATCTTGGTAAACCATTAGAAAGCTTACTAAATGTTTTACAAAAAAGATTATGATGAAAGTTTTGATTAGACGATGTCAATCGGAGAAATAAGTGCTTAAAACTTTAAAGTAATTGATTTCGCTTATTCGAACTGTTCTTTTTGTCTGTTTTTATTCCTTGTTATTTTTTAACTCCTTATAGTTGGATAATGTATTTGATAATAAATCAGGTTAAGAAAAATAGGAAAAACAATTTAATCTTAGAGATATGGATTTCCAAGATATAGATTCTAGGGCGGGTTGGCCTATCCAGGTAAGATCGTAAATAAGACCTTTCTTGAAAGTAAAGATGGAACTGTCAACTTTGGTCCTCCTCTGCCTCCCGGCAGTTCAATGCTGGCGACGCTACCAATGAGTAGCTGAAACGTCCTAAATATAGATTTTTAAAGAAAAATCGTATTGAGGTTTCTCTAGCGGAATCCAAACCATTCCATCTTTACTTATCACCTCGACGGCTAACTATCTAATCTTCATGCTTTCTAGAAATTTGCACCCAAAATAATAACAGCTTCTATTATAACCATTTTAAATGAGTCTAGAGATAAAAACGGAACCGCGCTAAGTTGATGCAGTTCCTACGAGTCGGACTTTTTTTTTTTTATGAACAGACATCACATATGCACATTTCAACTAATTGTTTTTGATGACCTATGAGTTATGAACAGACATCACATATGCACATTTCAACTAATTGTTTTTGATGACCTATGAGTTATGAACAGACATCACATATGCACATTTCAACTAATTGTTTTTGATGACCTATGAGTTATGAACAGACATCACATATGCACATTTCAACTAATTGTTTTTGATGACCTATGAGTTATGAACAGACATCACATATGCACATTTCAACTAATTGTTTTTGATGACCTATGAGTTATGAACAGACATCACATATGCACATTTCAACTAATTGTTTTTGATGACCTATGAGTTATGAACAGACATCAAATATGCACATTTCAACTAATTGTTTTTGATGACCTATGAGTTATGAACAGACATCACATATGCACATTTCAACTAATTGTTTTTGATGACCTATGAGTTATGAACAGACATCACATGATTGAAAATATCGTTTGGGTTTTTCTCCCCATATGGAAGATGTTCGAATTAAAAAAATTGATTGGTATAATGAAATTAATATCTCCAAGGTATCTAAATCAAAAAGCTCTCCAGTTCAATATCATAACTTGTTGCTTCCATTCGAGCTTGAATAAACCTCGAAGGTTTTGGCAAATATCGCTTCACTTGAACGTTCGACCGAACTACGATCGATTCTACAAACATTCATGACCTTAATAACACCAGATATAGGCTCGGGGATTTTTGTTCAAACAAATATGCTGAAAATATCCATTCAAATTCTGCTGTATGTTACTATATTAGCTATATTTTAGAAAATAATCTATGTATATTTAAAAATCACCTGTCTGTCTATTTGTTTGTCACTCTGTTTATCTGTTTGTTCCTTATACAAATCCACATCGTTTGACGGATTTGGACCAAACTTGGCACACAGGTAGGGTTTTGATACGCAAAATCTCCTAGGCTAGGTCAAAATAGTCAAATATCAAAATTTGGTCAAAAGTTTTCATTCACTCTTTGATTAGAGCTATCTTACTCGCAGGCTGTGGTGCAGGCCTCCTTTGGCTGCTTCAAGAATTACTTCGGCCATTTTGAATAATGTCTAACAATTTATTGTTTGATGCTGTTGATAATTAAAATAACTCAATCCCATTGATGACTTTACATCATTATATAATCATGTAATGCAGTTTATTTCAATTTTATTCCAACAGTCACTGTCTAACTAAGGAGCGCTGGCCATTCTTTGACAAGAGCTATCTACTCGAAGCTGTGGTGCTGGCCTCTTACGGCTGCTTCACGAATTACTTAAAATTCACACCGTTTGATCGATTTTGACATAACTTGGTACAGAGAGGTAGATCTTGATACGGGAGTGTCATAGGCAGAAAGTAGGTGTAGCATGGCACGCCGGGAACAGCTAGTTCACAATAAATTGAAAAGAGGAATCAAGAATTTTGATATACAAATATTAGGATAACATTTCAAAAATAAATAAAGATATACCATACAATTTGATTATCTATTTTCATTTCATTTTATATTCAGTTTAGGGCTTAATCATAATCAAAATAACGATTACGATTATAATCACAGAGCCTGGAGATATGATTACGATTATACATGTAATCAAGCCTTTGGTCTGGCCCACGGTCGTGCAACAGGCCAAGTTCTGCTGTTAAGCACACTGTGTGTATATTACAACAAGTATTAAAGCCAATTTTTACCCTCATCACATTCAACTAGTTAAAGATATACTTATGAAATTTAACACAGGACTTATACTAATAGATTTGAGTAAAATTGGAAATTTTTATAATTCTACATTGAATAGTTTCTGAGATATAGGCGATGGAGAATCGGAATTTATAGGACTCACTCACACACTCATCAAATTATTAGGCACTTACCTAGAAGCTAGAGACTGGAAGAAACCGAGAAAGAAAATAATGCTTTACTTTGCAAGAAGCAAAGGTGGCTGTCAGCCATGTCTTGTCGCTAACGGTCTTGGAGCAGGTGCGTTTTCAAAAACTATATAACAAATTCTTTTTTAACAATTATTCCTTTTATCTGCTCTCTAGAACAAATGAATAAGGGAAAGTATCATGCCCATATCATTATCCAAACTCATGATATAAAAAAATGAATTTTCCACCCATTTTATTTTATCTCAGCTCCAAAGGCGCATTGGACGGGACGCTTAGGCGCGTGTCTACTATTTTTCGATGCAAAATCTCTAGAAAAAAGTCCGTCACGCAGGAGCTGCATAACTAAGCACTTTCCTCAGAATTTGGGTAGTGTAGATTGCTTTCCAGAACAATTTGCTTAAAATATCCTACATAAATAAAATAAAAACATGAATAGTTCTCTTTTAAATTTGTAATGAGTAAATGATCAATTATTAATTTGCATCCAGAGTTATGTTTACACATGGTACCTACTACACTACGTAATAAATACAAAAAACCTCATATTATCGTATTTTGATCTAAAGCAGGAACAGGATACAGTCACTCTAGTGGTAGAAAGCGCTCCTCGCGGCGGCTTTGTGAACCTACGTCTGGCGGGCTTTTCTATTGAAATACATTACAAATTAAACCCCCGCTTTCCGATTGACCGATTCAGCTCATTTTTACAACACTTCTTTCTCATGAGTTACCCACGACGTATACCGCGTTTCGTTACAATACAGCAGAAATTACGACCGGTATGAGTATATTAGGAATTTAGGTCCGGAGTAACCCCCCCCCCCTTCTAATGAACCGATTTAGTTTATTTTTTCAACACATATTTACCTGTAGATTACCACTACGAATACCGAGTTTCGTCAAAATATACCAAAAATCACGGCTGGTAGTGGCGAATTGGTATTGTGGGTCCGGAGTAAACCCCCCCTTCTAATGAACCGATTTAGTTCATTTTCATATCTCACTTTTCTCTCTATATTTCCACTAAGAATACCAAGTTTCGTTGAAATATAACAAATATTACGGATGATATAGTCAAATTAGTGTTTTGGGTTCGGGGTAAACCCCCCCTTCGGGTGGACCGACTTTTGTGGTTAACGAACTCGTTCAATCGTTTGCTAATTGAATGCTATATACCAAGTTTCGTGACGAAAAAACAAAAACTCTGGCCGCTATCGTGTTAACAGACACATATATATATATATATGCATATATGCATATATATATATATATATATATATATATATATATATATATATAAATTTTAACGGAGGTCATTTTCGGTGTCTACTAGGTAGGATCGATAAAGATTTGAAGAAATGTTTCAAAAATTCCGTCATGAGTCCAACCTCAATAGCTACTTTCCTTCGGAGGAAAGTGCTAAAAATGGGCCTCATCGGTGACACTACCACTTTATACTCTTCTGAAAGGTTTTAAGAATTATATACAAGAATTATGTAATAGGGAACGGATGTTATATTATTTACATATTTTTTTTCTGATTCTTAAATCGTAATTATAGTGACCCCACTACTGTATACGCCCCTTATGAGATCAAACCGGCATCATTTTACGTTAGACAATTAAAAAATGCATTTTGTAGCAAAATATTTTCCAAACTATTGTTCGTCTGAGATAATTTTGAATTTCTTTTTTCACCTTTTAAAATGAGTTCCTGATTTTTATTTATGCTTTATATTTTAATATGTTATAGAGTTTTAGTCATTTTGTTCTATATATTTTAAAATTTTGTTCTTTCCATTTATAATAACACAGTTCTAACTAGTTATTTATGCTTATCTTTTCAATATCTTATCGTGTTTTTGGTATATTTTTACTACATATTTTCTTTCTTTTTTTTATTACATATTTCATTATAAAGATTTAAATATATATTTACATATTTTGAATTTTATTTTACATGAACAACCGCTCCCTACTAATTATAAAACATTGTAAGTGATATAATTGTGTTTGTATTTATTGACAGTCCCTTGAATTTAAATGATTTAATGCATATACGTATGTATGTGGTTCACGTTTTATTTCTTGAATAATCAAACATAGCGATGGCCTAGAATGAAAACCTCGTATCTAAAAAAAAGTTTTAATAACTTTTATACGTTATTAGATGGATAAGATTCCATTTTACAATCCTTGAGAGTCGAAGAAATTCTTTCTTACGCGTCCTGGACTAAATCGACGAAGAAGCAAACCTTGCGGGCTTCTCAGTCACCATAATATCCATCTAATTAGGTATAAAAGTTGATTAATTTTATTTTTGAGATACGAGGTTTTCATTCTAGGCCATTGATAGAACTTATTTGTATTATTTAAAAACGCTCGTTATCCATATATATTATGAAGTTCGACCCGAAAGGTCAGTTAGAAATGTTTAATGCGAACAACTTAAAATGCAACGTAGGTGTTACTGTAAATAAATTAATCAATTATTCGGCAAAATGTAGCAATCGGATGGTTAAAAATAGTAACATACAGAAAAATTTTAATGCGTTTTACTTGCGACGGAAAACAGAAAATAACAGATCTATATCGGGCAATATTATCTTAATGAAATTTTATTCTATTTGTATTAAATATATCTTTGATCACCCGCAACGAAGGCGATTCGTCCAAATACAGATATAAAATGTATAATACATGTGAAAATACATATTCACACAGTTTCATAATAATTATAAATCCTTAATAATTAACATTTTGCATAATCATTATTAATCTGATTAAATATTAGTAGAATGACACAATTTTAAATATCTATCTAATTGTATAATTATGTTTATGAATAACAAACATGTAAAAATAAAAATAACGTTGTGAAAAAAAAGAAGGACTTATAAGAAACATATAAAATAACTTCTTAGAAAACGGTTCATGTGTAAAATTGTAAAATACTATGTAATATGTTGGGTACTTACGTATTAGATTCACCAGGTTACAGAAGTGGTTCTCGTTAAGTGATATGAATTTTGAATATGACCAAGCAAAGCAACGTTTGCCTGGTCAGCTAGTGTATATATATATATATATATATATATATATATATATATATATATATATATATATATATATACATATATTAATGCGTTTCGTTCTTTTAGGCTTAGGGTCGGGTTTTTTTTTTATTTATTTTTTTTTTAAACTTGCTGTAAAAAGACTGAAAATATTGTAAAGAAACGAAGAGACTATTATAACAACGACGAAGGATTGACGGACATTAAAACAAACAAGTAAACTTATCAGACAAGAGTATCCCTGAAGAAGTAACTACGTTTTTATCTTTAAGCAGTAAATTCAACATCTTAAAAAAATATATATATATATATATATATATATATATATATATATAATACCAACAGGTGAAGAATAACCCTTCAAAATTCAAACCTTACATTTGTTTCTCCATCACAACGTTTCGGACACACTGGTCCATCTTCAAATATATTTTAACCATTGAATTTTAATGTTTTAATTTAATTTTTAGTTATACAAAATATAATAGGCCTAGGTAGGTTGATAAAGTCTTCTAATATGGCTGTGATAATATAATAGGCCTAGGTAGGTTGATAAAGTCTTCTAATATGGCTGTGATAATATAATAGGCCTAGGTAGGTTGATAAAGTCTTCTAATATGGCTGTGATAATATAATATGCCTAGGTAGGTTGATAAAGTCTTCTAATATGGCTGTGATAATATAATAGGCCTAGGTAGGTTGATAAAGTCTTCTAATATGGCTGTGATAATATAATAGGCCTAGGTAGGTTGATAAAGTCTTCTAATATGGCTGTGATAATATAATAGGCCTAGGTAGGTTGATAAAGTCTTCTAATATGGCTGTGATAATATAATATGCCTAGGTAGGTTGATAAAGTCTTCTAATATGGCTGTGATAATATAATATGCCTAGGTAGGTTGATAAAGTCTTCTAATATGGCTGTGATAATATAATATGCCTAGGTAGGTTGATAAAGTCTTCTAATATGGCTGTGATAATATAATATGCCTAGGTAGGTTGATAAAGTCTTCTAATATGGCTGTGATAATATAATATGCCTAGGTAGGTTGATAAAGTCTTCTAATATGGCTGTGATAATATAATATGCCTAGGTAGGTTGATAAAGTCTTCTAATATGGCTGTGATAATATAATAGGCCTAGGTAGGTTGATAAAGTCTTCTAATATGGCTGTGATAATATAATATGCCTAGGTAGGTTGATAAAGTCTTCTAATATGGCTGTGATAATATAATAGGCCTAGGTAGGTTGATAAAGTCTTCTAATATGGCTGTGATAATATAATAGGCCTAGGTAGGTTGATAAAGTCTTCTAATATGGCTGTGATAATATAATAGGCCTAGGTAGGTTGATAAAGTCTTCTAATATGGCTGTGATAATATAATATGCCTAGGTAGGTTGATAAAGTCTTCTAATATGGCTGTGATAATATAATAGGCCTAGGTAGGTTGATAAAGTCTTCTAATATGGCTGTGATAATATAATAGGCCTAGGTAGGTTGATAAAGTCTCCTAATATGGCTGTGATAATATAATAGGCCTAGGCAGGTTGATAAAGTCTTCTAATATGGCTGCGATAATATAGTAGGCCTAGGGAGGTTGATAAAGTCTTCTAATATGGCTGTGATAATATAATAGGCCTAGGTAGGTTGATAAAGTCTTCTAATATGGCTGTGATAATATAATATGCCTAGGTAGGTTGATAAAGTCTTCTAATATGGCTGTGATAATATAATAGGCCTAGGTAGGTTGATAAAGTCTTCTAATATGGCTGTGATAATATAATATGCCTAGGTAGGTTGATAAAGTCTTCTAATATGGCTGTGATAATATAATAGGCCTAGGTAGGTTGATAAAGTCTTCTAATATGGCTGTGATAATATAATAGGCCTAGGTAGGTTGATAAAGTCTTCTAATATGGCTGTGATAATATAATATGCCTAGGTAGGTTGATAAAGTCTTCTAATATGGCTGTGATAATATAATAGGCCTAGGTAGGTTGATAAAGTCTTCTAATATGGCTGTGATAATATAATAGGCCTAGTTAGGTTGATAAAGTCTTCTAATATGGCTGTGATAATATAATATGCCTAGGTAGGTTGATAAAGTCTTCTAATATGGCTGTGATAATATAATAGGCCTAGGTAGGTTGATAAAGTCTTCTAATATGGCTGTGATAATATAATAGGCCTAGGTAGGTTGATAAAGTCTTCTAATATGGCTGTGATAATATAATATGCCTAGGTAGGTTGATAAAGTCTTCTAATATGGCTGTGATAATATAATAGGCCTAGGTAGGTTGATAAAGTCTTCTAATATGGCTGTGATAATATAATAGGCCTAGGTAGGTTGATAAAGTCTTCTAATATGGCTGTGATAATATAATAGGCCTAGGTAGGTTGATAAAGTCTTCTAATATGGCTGTGATAATATAATATGCCTAGGTAGGTTGATAAAGTCTTCTAATATGGCTGTGATAATATAATAGGCCTAGGTAGGTTGATAAAGTCTTCTAATATGGCTGTGATAATATAATAGGCCTAGGTAGGTTGATAAAGTCTTCTAATATGGCTGTGATAATATAATAGGCCTAGGCAGGTTGATAAAGTCTTCTAATATGGCTGCGATAATATAGTAGGCCTAGGGAGGTTGATAAAGTCTTCTAATATGGCTGTGATAATATAATAGGCCTAGGTAGGTTGATAAAGTCTTCTAATATGGCTGTGATAATATAATATGCCTAGGTAGGTTGATAAAGTCTTCTAATATGGCTGTGATAATATAATAGGCCTAGGTAGGTTGATAAAGTCTTCTAATATGGCTGTGATAATATAATATGCCTAGGTAGGTTGATAAAGTCTTCTAATATGGCTGTGATAATATAATAGGCCTAGGTAGGTTGATAAAGTCTTCTAATATGGCTGTGATAATATAATAGGCCTAGGTAGGTTGATAAAGTCTTCTAATATGGCTGTGATAATATAATATGCCTAGGTAGGTTGATAAAGTCTTCTAATATGGCTGTGATAATATAATAGGCCTAGGTAGGTTGATAAAGTCTTCTAATATGGCTGTGATAATATAATAGGCCTAGGTAGGTTGATAAAGTCTTCTAATATGGCTGTGATAATATAATATGCCTAGGTAGGTTGATAAAGTCTTCTAATATGGCTGTGATAATATAATAGGCCTAGGTAGGTTGATAAAGTCTTCTAATATGGCTGTGATAATATAATAGGCCTAGGTAGGTTGATAAAGTCTTCTAATATGGCTGTGATAATATAATATGCCTAGGTAGGTTGATAAAGTCTTCTAATATGGCTGTGATAATATAATAGGCCTAGGTAGGTTGATAAAGTCTTCTAATATGGCTGTGATAATATAATATGCCTAGGTAGGTTGATAAAGTCTTCTAATATGGCTGTGATAATATAATAGGCCTAGGTAGGTTGATAAAGTCTTCTAATATGGCTGTGATAATATAATAGGCCTAGGTAGGTTGATAAAGTCTTCTAATATGGCTGTGATAATATAATAGGCCTAGGTAGGTTGATAAAGTCTTCTAATATGGCTGTGATAATATAATATGCCTAGGTAGGTTGATAAAGTCTTCTAATATGGCTGTGATAATATAATAGGCCTAGGTAGGTTGATAAAGTCTTCTAATATGGCTGTGATAATATAATAGGCCTAGGTAGGTTGATAAAGTCTTCTAATATGGCTGTGATAATATAATAGGCCTAGGTAGGTTGATAAAGTCTTCTAATATGGCTGTGATAATATAATAGGCCTAGGTAGGTTGATAAAGTCTTTAATATGGCTGTGATAATATAATAGGCCTAGGTAGGTTGATAAAGTCTTCTAATATGGCTGTGATAATATAATAGGCCTAGGTAGGTTGATAAAGCCTTCTAATATGGCTGTGATAATATAATAGGCCTAGGTAGGTTGATAAAGTCTTCTAATATGGCTGTGATAATATAATAGGCCTAGGTAGGTTGATAAAGTCTTCTAATATGGCTGTGATAATATAATAGGCCTAGGTAGGTTGATAAAGTCTTCTAATATGGCTGTGATAATATAATAGGCCTAGGTAGGTTGATAAAGTCTTCTAATATGGCTGTGATAATATAATAGGCCTAGGTAGGTTGATAAAGTCTTCTAATATGGCTGTGATAATGAGTGTTTAATTGATGTAGCTGTAATTTGACTTGGTTCCTTACAGGAATCATTTTTATTTATTTTATGACTGATTAAGTGTAACTGTAGTAATTAACAGGACATGGTGTGTTTAAAATTATGACAATAAAATTTAGTAAATGGTTTTTGGTGGATGTAATATCTGTAATTAATATACTATTGTAGATCGCCTGAAGATGGACCAGTGTGTCCGAAACGTTGTGATGGAAAAATAAATGTAAAGTCTGAAGTTTTGAAGGGTTATTCTTCACCTGTTGGTATTATTAATTAATACCCTTCATTTAGTCATAAAAAAAAAAATAAAAAAATAATAATGTATATATATATATATATATATATATATAATAACACATACAACACAATAAAGATTACATTAGAAGCTAGTTCCAATATTTTTTACCAAACAATTTAATATAATATATAAAACTCTCGTGTCACAATTTTAGTGTTTATACTCCTCCGAAATGGCTAAACCGATTTTGATGAAATTTAATATGTATATTTGGTAGGTCTGAGAAGAGGTTTATAACTAATTATTATAGCCCTAAGTGATAAGGCTTATAAATAATGTTTTTTATTTTTTTTTTTTTTGACAAAATATTTAATTTTTATTTTCCTATGATTTAGCATTAAAAAATACATACAACCCTGAATTTCCATCTTTACCGCGAATCCCCATTTTATAATAACGTCAGTAAGCTGGACGATCTACTGGATGAGCAGAGTGAATTGTTGAATTTATTTAAATCACACTGGCACAAAATACAGAGTGATAATGACGATATTGTCATCAATCCTGATAAAGAACCATCCGGAGAGTACATTCAATGCACCAGTTGCTGATGACCTTGCTGGAATCGTGCAGCTACGCGAGAAATCCTGATTCGAAGAACAAATAACCCTCGGGAGCGCGCGCTCATTTCGTAACACGGGAACGCGCGATGTATCTGAGAGATACAAGAGGGGCTAATGTCCAGTAAATACCTACTAATCCATTAAAATTGTTTATATTTTTCTGATATAATATTTGTTTCAATTTTAATAATGAAATATATCGCATTGGATGAATTATAAAAGTTTAATTTAGCTAAATTATTAAAATATTCTTATAATTATTGTAAGGATAACCAATGAAGTATTTTTGCATTTAAATTTTAATTAAGAAACATTCAATAAGATAATAAAAAATCTCTTTAATTGAATTAAATTATTACATATTTTGAAAACATACTATTGCAGTATAAAAACATACTGCTTTATAAAAAGATACTGATAAATAAAAAATGTTATGTTGAGCATACTAAAAATAAGTCAAATCAGTAAAATATACAAAGATTAAAATAATAATAGAACTGTATACAAATAATAATTCAAAAGAAGTACAAGGAAACTAAAAATAAAAGGATGTTCAGGGTTCGAGAAAGCACAAAAAAGTTATTGACTTATCCTGGGTACGCGCGATATCTGAGAGATAATACTGTAATCTTAATCCTCAAGTGGATATATCAGACATAATCATGCATTAGCTAACATGCAAAGGACCAAATAGAACCTAATAGAGACACAATTTTAAAAAAAAAATACTTAAATAACAATTAATTACCTGGGAACGCGCGATGTATCTAAGAAGCACAAATAGGGTAAAATCAGGCTTAACCTAATCCGACGAGCAACAATTAAAAACTGAAGTGACGGTAACAATGAAAAAAAGCAGCTAGAAGTGACGGTAGCTGCCTCACTCTATCCTGTCATAGCGGATTCCCTTAAGACGTTGCGCCTATGTATATACTGGATACCGCGCGTTCCCGAGGGTTAATAATCTTTACTTCATTGCTGATACACACCATTCATACGACGCTATCCAATATCCGCTAATGTTCTGGAAGGGGCTAGACGGATATTGCATAAGTATTAAACAGCAAGATCCCGCAACAGGTACGGGAATATTCAGACACTACCAAGATATTCTCAAGAAACGACGTACATGGCAAAACAACGTTTGCCTGGTCAGCTAGTATATATATATATATATATATATATATATATATATATATATATATATATATATTATAATATAATTTACCGGAGTAGAAAAGGGTAGGCAATTATAGGATTATAAAGGTGCCATTAATGAGAACATATTGTAGTAAACCAGAATGGATTTAATGGTCCGTATCGGGATATAGGTTATGGACGGGTTCTGCACTATGCTGTTAATTCCTAATAACCCTAGCACCAATGTTTAGCACCAATATTCCTTCTCCGAGTACAATGCCTCGGAAGGACGTCATTTATCAATGTATCAGGGAGCACCATTTAGCCCAGAGAGCTTCTGTGTTTTATCGTTTAATTTTAATACATGGAATGATAAATAGAAAGAAAAATTCGAGGAAATTGTATATTATTTTAAAAATGGTGTGTTTTTAGCCATTTCCTACGAAGAAAAGTAGCTATTAACCCCTTCAGGTCCATAACTTCTGTGTTTTATGGTTTAATTTCAATACATGGTATGATAAATAGAAAGAAAAATTCGAGGAAATTGTATATTATTTTAAAAATGGTGTGTTTTTAGCCATTTCCTCCGAAGAAAAGTAGCTATTAACCCCTTCAGGCCCATAACTTCTGTGTTTTATCGTTTAATTTCAATACATGGAATGATAAATAGAAAGAAAAATGCAAGGAAATTGTATATTATTTTTAAAATGGTGTGTTTTTAGCCATTTCCTGCGAAGAAAAGTAGCTATTAACCCCTTCAGGCCCATAACTTCTGTGTTTTATGGTTTAATTTCAATACATGGAATGATAAATAGAAAGAAAAATGCAAGGAAATTGTATATTATTTTAAAAATGGTGTGTTTTTAGCCATTTCCTCCGAAGAAAAGTAGCTATTAAAATTGCACTCATGACGGAATTTTCGAAAAAGTTCTTCAAATCTTTATCGATCCTACCTAGTAGACACCCAAAATGACCTCCTTATAATATATATATGTATATATATTATATATATACATACATATATATATGTGTGTGTGTGTGTTTGTGTGTGTGTGTGTGTGTCTGTTAACACGCTAGCCGGCAGGGTATTTGTTTTTTCGTCTCGAATCTTGGTATACAGCGTTTATTTGGAAATCGATAGAACGAGTTTGTTAACCACTAAAAAAGTTCCACCGGGAAGGGGTGTTTACACCGGACCCAAAACATTAATTTGATCATGCCTGCCCAAGTTTCTGTTATTTTTCAACGAAATTCTGTTTTCGTTTGTTGTCATCACAAGAGAAACATATGTCGTAAAAATAAACTCCGGATAGTAAACTCCGGAGCAAAATTACTAATTTGCATACCGGCCTTAATTTCTGTTGTATTCTAACGAAACTCGGAAGACCTCTTTGCTATCTAATTAGAAAGAAGTGTTGTAAAACTGAACTAAATCGGTCTATCGGAAGGGGGGTTTACTTTGTACTATGTTTGAATAGAACTTTCCAGTGAAACGTAAGTTGGCAAAACTGCAACTAGGAGTGCTTATGTCTTGATACTATTTCTCATGTCTACCGCTAGGGGTGCTGTATCCCGTTCCCACCTCAGAAGACAATTAAAACTTTACGTGTATTTATTAAATAGTTTAGTACCAAGCATACACAAAACTCTGCAAGAAACTTAATAAATAAATTAACAAATTAAAAAATTTAAAAAAATAATAATTAAAATAATTTGATTGAGTTGCTCATTACAAATGTAAAAGAGCAGAACTATTCATGCTTTTATTTTATTTTAGATATTTTTAGGTTATTTTAAGCAAATTTTTCAGGAATGCAGTCTACACTACCCAATTTCTCAGGAAAGTGCTTACTAATTAGAGGATTTTTGAAAAATTTCTTCAAATCATCCCTACGAGATGTCGAAATTATACTGTTAAACATTATACGTATGTATATATATATGGTTTGGAGACACCGGGTATATACAGCGTACCATGTTCGTGTAAAAATAAATACATCCGGAAACTGTAAGACTTATTTCTACAAGACTCCAAGAACACATTTAGAAGATTTAAAATAGAGGTACGAAAAGATCAGAAGTTGCCGAACACATCTTTACTACAAATCACGCCATAGAATATACAAAAAAAAAACACACCATGATTACATTGTATAAAAAACATGTTATATATATTGTTTATTGGAACATGTAGCAAAAAATGAACATTTTTGCAGGGTTACCGCAGAAAGGAAACTAATTAAAAAAAGTCCGACCCGCAGGAACTGCAGCATCTTAGCGCGGTTCCGTTCTTATCCCTAGATTCATTTAGAATGATTAAAATAGAAGCTGTTATTATTTTGGGTCCACATTTCTAGAAAGGTCTTATTTACGATCTTACCCGGATGGGTCTGCCAACCCTCCCTTGGAAGGACCCCGATAGGCAGTTGAAAAGTTATATCTTGGAAATCCATATCTCTAACATAAAATTGTTTCTCTTATTTTTCTTAACCTGATTTATTATCAAATACATTATCCAACTACAAGCAATTAAAAAATAACAAGGAATAAAAACAGACAAAAAGATCAGTTCGAATAAGCGAAATCAATTACTTTAAAGTTTTAAGCACTTATTTCTCCGATTGACATCGCCTAATCAAAACTTTTATAAGAACCTTATTTGTAGAGCATTTAGTAAGCTTTCTAATGGTATTCTTCCGTTTCCCAAGATTCTCAACGTTTTTCGAGATATTAAGGAAAGTATACAAAGTTACCAAAACTTTTTATGTCTGTTAATAAAATATTTTATTCTAACCTTTCCTTAACTCCAAACGTAACCAAAATTTCAACATATTAGTTTTAATGAAAGTAGAACATGCAGAAAATGTTTCAATTGAATCCAACGATTCTAAGTACCCAAACCAAAAACGGTATTCAAAAATTATTTTTCCAATTTTCTTGAAGTCGGTTAAAGCTATCGCCTTGAAAATGGTTTTGTTTACGTTGAAAGATTTATAGTCCCTTTCCAAGGGATCTGGTACATCTTCCAGGTTGTAGCTCAGGGGTGTGTGAATGAGTGAGTGGAGATGTGTGGAATGTGAGGGGTCATAAAGGAAAGATTAGTAGATAATATAGCTACATATAATTAACAATAAATTCTTACGTTATGAATAATAATGAATAATTGCCTCTTGTGAATGGGTGATGATGTTGATGGGTTGGTATTTGATGGGTTGCTTGAGATTCTGATTTGGCATGTTTGCTGGCTACTCCACGACTCCTTGCTTTGAGTTTCTTGGTTTTCTACTCCATATTACTGTATTTTGTATTTTTTTTGTTCTTTTTTTTCTAAAAAATCAGTCCCGTAACAGGCAACGAGGGCCCTGAGGGGCAGATACTATAGAGGTATCTGATTCATGACCACACGGCACACTAGGGAGATAGTGTGGTCTGTACTATGCTCCGGCCGCCTGATTTTCCCCTTGGCCGCATCGACTGCTGGAGTCATTAGCACACAAGGTACCCATTATTAAATTAATTAAAGGCTGGGTTGGCCTGGGGACGGTCAGGGAGGCCGAATTCAACCCATGAGCGAATACACTAGAAGAAAAAATCTTAAGTGCTTGCTCGGGATTTGAACTCAGGCCTCCAACTTATTAGTCCAGTACTGTAGTTAACTTTCAGAGAGAAAAAACTTGGAGCTGGTGTCCATTAACTTGAATACTAGTAACGGCCATTTTTTACATGAGTCTGTCATATCTCCACGGCAAGGAGGTAGGCCCAAGGTACGTGTGATGTAGGCTCAACGTACTTGTGATGATGTCTTAACAGGTTTCATTCGTTTTCCTAGCCCAAGAAGCCTATAAAACGAGTACTCATAGCATATGAACTCAAAAACGTAAGCGTTACGATTTTTTTTGCGCGAATTTCGCCCCAAACGCCATCTTCCAGTGGGCGGATTTTGCTGGTTAACGAACTTGATCTTTCAAATTGGACGACGGATTTTCGTACTAAATTTCATCAAAATCGGACCATTAGGGAAGCCAGAAATTAGCGAACAGACAAATATATATATATATATATATATATATATATATATACAAATTTGAACCACCATCATTTTTTCTTCTAGGGTTTCTAGGGGTTCTGAAACGCAAAATGTTCTAGTTGGCACTTCTGGATTGCGTCATGAGATCCACCTTATAAGCGGGGTTCCACCCTATGTGGGAGGGAGGAACCGCGCTAAAATATAAAATAATATTATATATATATTTAAATATATATATATATATATATATATATATATATATATATATATATATATATGTGTGTGTGTATGTACGCCGGAAAATAGAGGAAGGTATAAAGAGATATTGGATAGATAGATAGTATGTTATTGGGGTTTTTGAAGAAGTAGAATATATTGGACTTTCTGGATGAGTGAACTCTTAAAGAATATGATCTTCAACGGAACTCTTAAAAGAGATCATTGACCGTGAGATTTACGAGAACCGAGATTTACGAGAACCGAGATAGCCCGGATTATAATCTGTCGATCTCAAAACCTTTTAGCGCGGTTCCTCCCTCCCTCCATAGGGAATCCGGAGGTGCCGACTTTTTCTTTCTATTTATCATTCCATGTATTGAAATTAAACCATAAAACACAGAAGTTATGGGCCTGAAGGGGTTAATAGCTACTTTCCTTCGGAGGAAATTGCTAAAAACACACCATTTTAAAAATAATATACAATTTTCTCGAATTTTTCTTTCTATTTATCATTCCATGTATTGAAATTAAACGATAAAACACAGAAGTTATGGACCTGAAGGGGTTAATAGCTACTTTTCTTCGGAGGAAATGGCTAAAAACACACCATTTTTAAAATAATATACAATTTCCTTGCATTTTTAGCGCGGTTCCTCCCTCCCCCATAGGGAGGAACCCCGCTTATAAGGTTGATACAAGGAAACAATCGGAAGTGCCGACTAGAAAACTGTGCGTTTCAGAACCCCTAGAGGCCGAAAATAATGGTGGTTCAAATTTGTATATATATATTTGTCTGTTCGCGGCATAGCTCAGCGAATAATGGTCCGATTTGGATGAAATTTGGTACAAAAATCTTTCGTTTATTTTAAAAGATCAAGTTAGTTAACCAGCAGAATCCGTCCACCGTAACATGGTTTTTGGAGCGAAATTCGCGCGAAAAAAATCGTTGTGCTTCATATGCTTGCAAGTACTCGTTTTATAGGCTTTTTGGCCTAGGAAAACAAATGAAACCATCTTTAAGGCGATAGCTTTAACCGTTTTCGAGAAACGTGGCATAATAGTTGTTTAAATACCTTTTTGGTTAGGGTACTTAGAATCATGCGATTCAGCTAAAATATTTTCTGCATGTTTGAAATTTATATAAATAAAAAATTTTAAATTTTGGTTACGTTTGGAGTTAAGGAATGATTAGAATAAAATATTTTATTAAGAGACATTAAACGTTTTGGGACCTTTGAATACTTTCCTTAATATCTCGAAAAAGGTTGAGAATCTTGGGAAACGGAAGAATACCATTAGAAAGCTTACTAAATGCTCTACAAATAAGGTTCTTAGGAAAGTTTTGATTAGGCGATGTCAATCGGAGAAATAAGTGCTTAAAACTTTAAAGTAATTGATTTCGCTTATTCGAACTGATCTTTTTGTCTGTTTTTATTCCTTGTTATTTTTTAATTGCTTATAGTTGGATTATGTATTTGATAATAAATCAGGTTAAGAAAAACAATTTAGTGTTAGAGATATGGATTTCCAAGATATAGCTTTTCAACTGCCTAGCGGGGTCCTTCCAAGGGAGGGTTGGCCGAACCATCCAGGTAAGATCGTAAATATAGACCTTTCTAGAAATGTGGACCCAAAATAATACCAGCTTCTATTTTAATCATTCTAAATGAGTCTAGGGATAAGAACGGAACCGCGCTAAGATGATGCAGTTCCTGCGAATTGGACTTTTTTTAATTAGTTTCCTTTCTGCGGTAACCCTGCAAAAATGTTCATTTTTTTCTACATGTTCCAATAAACAATATATATAACATGTTTCTTTTAAAATGTAATCATGGTGTGTTTTTTGTTACATTCTATGGCGTGATTTGTAGTAAAGATGTGTTCCACAACTGCTGATCTTTTCGTACCTCTATTTTAAATCTTCTAAATGTGTTCTTGGAGTCTTAGTCGATGTCAATCGCAGAAATTAGTGCTTAAAACTTTAAATGTGTTTGTTTTGTTCTTTTGAACGGGTTTTCGTAGTTGTTTAGCTCACTTTTTAATTAGTTGTTTCTTGTTTCAAAATACATTTCTTTTTACAAAAATTTAGAAATTATAAACGTTTTGATATTTTTGAATACATTGAACAATGAAATGAGAATTTCATGTCTGTAGCAGTGGGGCCTGACCAACCTAGCTTAAAACATTTCAAGAAAGGTCGAACCAAAATAATAAGTGTTTGTATTTCAGTCTTTCCAAATGACACTAGTGATAAGATAGGAACCACGCTAAGATGACGCAGTTCCTGGTGACCAACAGTTCGTTTGGTAAAAAATATTGGAACATCGTCTTTGCACAATTTATTTTTCATTGCTTCTAATGTAACCTTTATTATCGTGTACGTAGAGCTGAAGGAGTTATTTCATGACTATTTACCTTTTAGCAGTTTCCTCCGAAGGAAAGTAGCTATTGAGGTTGGACTCATGACGGAATTTTTGAAAAATTTCTTCAAATCTTTATCGATCCTACCTAGTAGGAGGGTCCGAAAATGACCCCCGTTAAAATTTATATATATATCCACATATATATGTCTGTTAACACGATAGCGGCCAGAGTTTTTGTTTTTTCGTCACGAAACATGGTATATAGCATTCAATTAGCAAACGATTGAACGAGTTCGTTAACCATTAAAGTCGGACCACCGGAAGGGGGGTTTACCCCGAACCCAAAACACTAATTTGACCATGTCAGCCGTAATATTTGTTATATTTCAACAAAACTTGGTATTCATAGTGGTGATATAGAGAGAAATATGAGATATAAAAATGACTAACTAAATCGGTTCATTAGGAGGCGGGGTTTACTCCGGACCCACAATACCAATTCGCCACTTCCAGCCGTGATTTTTGTTTTATTTCGACGAAATTCGGTATTCGTAGAGATAATGCACAGGTAAATATGTGTTGTAAAAATAAACTAAATCGGTTCATTAGGAGGGGGGGGGTACTCTGGACCCACAATACCAATTCGCCACTACCAGCCGTGATTTTTCGTATATTTCGACGAAACTCGGTATTCGTCGAAATTCCTAATATACTCATACCGGTCGTAATTTCTGCTGTATTGTAACGAAACGCGGTATACGTCGCGGGTAATTCATGAGAAAGAAGTGTTGTAAAAATGAGCTGAATCGGTCAATCGGAAAGCGGGGGTTTACTTTGTAATATATTTCAATAGAAAGGCCCGCCAGACGTAGGTTCACAAAGCCGCCACAAGGAGCGCTTTCTACCACTAGAGGGACTGTATCCTGTTCCTGCGTTAGATCAAAATACGATAATATGAGGTTTTTTGTATTCATTACGTAGTGTAGTAGGTACCATGTGTAAACATAACTCTGGAAGCAAATTAATAATTGATCAGTTACTCATTACAAATTTAAAAGAGAACTATTCATGTTTTTATTTTATTTATGTAGGATATTTTAAGCAAATTGTTCTTGAAAGCAGTCTACACTACCCAAATTCTGAGGAAAGTGCTTAGTTATGCAGCTCCTGCGAGACGGACTTTTTTTTACCCGTGATTATGGTAAGTTATCGTCTGTCGGTTGCCGATGAAAAAATTCTACAGGAACTGGCCTGGTTAGAGGCTGAAGGAACTGATGAAGAATTTAAAGTGACGAAACATGTAGTGAAACCGAAGTCTTTTTGAAGATTTGCTTTCTCTTTAGTTACACATTAGATGAATGAAAGGTTGAAAAATTTTCTCATTCCAAAAACACTCCAAAATAAAATCTGCAGCATCCTAGGTACAGAAACATCCCAACACACAACTCCACTACCAACTCCTTCAAGTTCAGAAAGACTTGGAAAATGTTCCTTCTATGGACTCAAAAAGAACAGGAGTGGAAACGAAACATGTCTTCAGTGCAATAAAAGTATTCGTGGTGAACATAATAGAGTAATATGTCTGCACTGCCACGCGAAAAATTTAAAAAAAATATTGTATATTATTTTGTGAACATTTTTATTTTGTTTACTGTTTCTAATTAATTAGAAATATATATATATATATATATATATATATATATATATATATATATATATATATATATATATGCATATCACGTGTCTGTCTGTTTGTTCCTTATACAAATCCGCACTGTTTGACCGATTTTGACCAAACTTGGCATCCTGGTAGGTCTTGCTCCCGGGAGTGTCGTAGGGTAAGTCGAAAACGTCCTCCACCTGCCTGTCTGTACGTTTGTTCATTATAAAAATCCACACTGTTTGACCGATTTTGATCAATCTTGGCACAGAGGTAGGTGTGGATACGGGGAGAGTCGTAGGCTAAGTATAGAACGCCTACGCCCTTTTAGTCTGTATGTTTGTTCCTTATACAAACCCTCACCGTTTGACTGTATTTGACCACACGTGGCACACATGTAGGTCTTGATCCGGGGAGTGTCATAGGGTAGGTTAAAATCGTCTAGGACTAACTGTTCCGAGGTCATAGGTTAGAAACTGTGAACCCGAACAGTTAAAGATTTGTGTTGTTAGATTTTAATATTAATTATTTGGTTTCTATTTTATTTGGGCTTTTCTAAGTGCAAAAAGTAGGTGTAGCATCGCACACGGGGTAACACCTAGTTTATAAATAAATATCCTCTTCTTTTATTAACCCTTTCCTATCTAAAGACTTCTGTAGAAGTCGAAGTTTGCCGTGTCCCTGGAACGAAGGACTTGTACAGCAGTCGAGAGCTGCCGTGCCCCTGGAACGAGCCCTATTACGCTGGAACAGCAACATTGCAACCCCAACTTCTAACATACTCAGTAATTTGTTGCTAATTTGTTGCTAATTTGTTACACTATTTTCAAATTTGTTGCTCCGGCCGTTTCTGAGAAAACGTGGCTGTGCTAGCGTAATATTACGCCAGCACAGCCACCCCCGTAAGTTTTGATCTAATTGTCTGATGAAATTCAGATTGGTACCAGAATTTGTTGCTAATTTGTTGCTCTAGAATGACACCAACCACGAATTTGTCGCTCCAGCCGTTTCCGAGAAAACGTGGCTGTGCTACCGTAATATTACGCCAGCACAGCCACCCCCGTAACTTTTGATCTAATTGTCTGACGAAATTTAGATTGGTACCAGAATTTGTTGCTAATTTGTTGCTCTAGAATGACACCAACCACGAATTTGTCGCTCCAGCCGTTTCCGAGAAAACGTGGCTGTGCAACCGTAATATTACGCCAGCACAGCCACCCTTGTAACTTTTGATCTAATTGTCTGACGAAATTCAGATTGGTACGAGAATTTGTTGCTAATTTGTTGCTCTAGAATGACACCAATCACGAATTTGTCGCTTCAGCCGTTTCCGAGAAAACCTGGCTGTGCTAGCGTAATATTACGCCAGCACAGCCACCCCCGTAACTTTTGATCTAATTGTCTGACGAAATTCACATTGGTACGAGAATTTGTTGCTAATTTGTTGCTCTAGAATGACACCAATCACGAATTTGTCGCTCCAGCCGTTTCCGAGAAAACGTGGCTGTGCTGGCGTAATATTACGCCAGCACAGCCACCCTTGTAACTTTTGATCTAATTGTCTGACGAAATTCAGATTGGTACGAGAATTTGTTGCTCTAGAATGAAACCAATCACGAATTTGTCGCTCCAGCCGTTTCCGAGAAAACGTGGCTGTGCTGGCGTAATATTACGCCAGCACAGCCACCCTTGTAACTTTTGATCTAATTGTCTGACGAAATTGAGATTGGTACGAGAATTTCTTGCTAATTTGTTGCTCTAGAATGACACCAATCACGAATTTGTCGCTCCAGCCGTTTCCGAGAAAACGTGGCTGTGCTACCGTAATATTACGCCAGCAGAGCCACCCTTGTAACTTTTGATCTAATGGTCTGACGAAATTGAGATTGGTACGAGAATTTGTTGCTAATTTGTTGCTCTAGAATGACACCAATCACGAATTTGTCGCTCCAGCCGTTTCCGAGAAAACGTGCCTGTGCTACCGTAATATTACGCCAGCACAGCCACCCTTGTAACTTTTGATCTAATTGTCTGACGAAATTCAGATTGGTACGAGAATTTGTTGCTCTAGAATGAAACCAATCACGAATTTGTCGCTCCAGCCGTTTCCGAGAAAACGTGGCTGTGCTGGCGTAATATTACGCCAGCACAGCCACCCTTGTAACTTTTGATCTAATTGTCTGACGAAATTGAGATTGGTACGAGAATTTCTTGCTAATTTGTTGCTCTAGAATGACACCAATCACGAATTTGTCGCTCCAGCCGTTTCCGAGAAAACGTGGCTGTGCTACCGTAATATTACGCCAGCACAGCCATCCTTGTAACTTTTGATCTAATTGTCTGACGAAATTGAGATTGGTACGAGAATTTGTTGCTAATTTGTTGCTCTAGAATGACACCAATCACAAATTTGTCGCTCCAGCCGTTGCCGAGAAAACGTGGCTGTGCTACCGTAATATTACGCCAGCACAGCCACCCCCGTAACTTTTGATCTAATTGTCTCACGAAATTCAGACTGTTACCAGAATTTGTTGCTAATTTGTTGCTCTAGAATGACACCAATCAAGAATTTGTCGCTCCAGCCGTTTCCGAGAAAATGTGGCTGTGCTAGCGTAATATTACGCCAGCACAGCCACCCCCGTAACTTTTGATCTAATTGTCTGACGAAATTCAGATTGGTACCAGAATTTGTTGCTAATTTGTTTCTCTAGAATGACACCAGTCACGAATTTGTCGCTCCAGCCGTTTCCGAGAAAACGTGGCTGTGCTAGCGTAATATTACGCCAGCACAAATTCGTAATTGGTGGTTAATGAACATAAACTTTTAAATAAGAAGATAGATTTTTGTACCAAATGTTATCAAAATCGAACTATTTTCTTCTTAATAATTCAAACCTCCCTAATAGTACTTAAACGTTTGAATATAAAAATAAAAAACCTTTCTTAGCCAGTGTTTACACTCTAAACGGATGGCCCGTGCAAAATTTCAAATTTTTGTGTCAAGGGCGGAAACTCTTTGAGGGAAAAATTCACATTTTATTTCTCAGTTTTAGTAATTCAAGGTCTGCCATGATAGTTGAAATTAACCTCAATTAAAAATAATACTTTTTATTTTTTATTTTTTTTTATTTATTTATTTATTTAGGGCTTCAAAATATATCATTCAGCCCAGGTCCATCTTGGTTGTTTTCTTGTCTTCACCTGTAATTAATAAGATACGGAGAAATAAACTGGAAACAAATATTTATTATTAAACTATCTACTAAAATATTAATTTAGGTACACATTGTCACCACCAGCTCAACTAAACGATATGTTTGATTGTTATACTTGTAATTTTGGCTATTTGGGCTAGGGGATGATAGGTCAGTAAGTGAGTGAGTGAGTGAGTGGTATTTGACAAATATATAGTAGATTTTTCAAAAATACCTATCTCTTTCCTCATCGTCCGAATCAATACACTCATCTTCTCCATCATTTTCACACATTTACTTAAAACGCCTCTTCATTATTTCTTGATTCTCTTCATATAAAATGTCAAACGGCGGTCGAAAGAAGACATTATATTTTAAATTTTTGTTACGTAAGTAGGGTGTTGTGAACACCCTAAGCCAGTAAAAGGCCCAGAAAATAAACAAATAATGTTTTTTTTTATGCGAATGCAACCTCAATGTGAACAGAACTACTATTTATGAAGGTACCAAAGCGGTGAAATGGATTGTAAATTTTTAAATTCAAAATATAGTGCTAATTAAGTCATGGGGTGATGAAAACTCCCCACATCTCTACTTAAAGGTTAATATTATGTTTTGGTATTTTGAGAAAAATTAAAACACCGACGCAATGGCATACCGGAGATCGGGAGATTATAAGAATCAGCCTTCACAGGAATCTGACAGTACCTAGTAGCTACAGGAAATTCACCGCTTCCTCCCTCATTCTTAACTCTCTTAACTTGTCCACGTGATGTTATGTTTACATACCTGGTAACAACAATTCTAGCAGGCTCCCTTTATAAAATACTCTTTTTAGCGCGGTTACTCCCTATCTCCATAGGGAGAACCCGCTTATGAGGTTGACCTCATGACGCAATCCGGAAGTGCCGACTAGAAACTTTCACGTTTCAGACCTTATAGATCCCGAAAATATAGGTGGCTAAAATTTGTATATATATATATATATATATATATATATATATATATATATATATATATATATATATTTATATATATGCTTGTCTGTTCGCGCTCCTGACGGCTCAAAAATGGTCCGATTTTGATGAAATTTGGCACAAAAATCTGTCTTCTAATTTGAAAAGTCAAGTTCGTTAACCAGCAGAATCCGCCCACTTGAAGATAGTGTTTGGGGCGAAATTCACGCAAAAAAAATCGTAACGCTTACGTTTTTGAGTTTATATGCTTGCAGGTACTTGTTTTATAGGTTTGTTAACATAAGAGAACGAATGAACCCATTTTTAATGCGATATCTGTAACCGTTTCTGAGAAAAGTGGAATCAATGTTTTTGTAGGTCATTATTTTTTTGTGAGTACTTAGAATCGCGGGATTCAATTGAAATATTTTCTACATCTTGGAAATTAATCCCAACTAAGATGAATGTACATTCGACCACGTTAATACCCACCAAGTTTCGCTTTTAAATATCAAAAATTGTGGAAAAAAGGGGGGTGTCAATCGAGTTTTGAACACCCTGTATATATATATATATATATATATATATATATATATATATACAGGGAGTCCCGTAAATGTCTAGTCATATTGTGAGGGGTGATAGAGGACCCTTGGGGGAACAAAAATTGTTCTATAACGATTTCCCGAATTCTCACCTATAAGGGAGAAATCGTCGTTTTATTGTTTTTTTGAGACAAACGTGGTTTTTGGAAAAATAATCCTTGTAGCTCCGTCCCAGGTGGTACTACTAGAAAGGGAGTGAAACCAATCGAAAGCTGAGTAAATTTACTATAAGACTAGTTGGAAGTAAACGTAAAAATGATTGAATGTAAGTATGTATATCTTACCAAAAGAAAGATATTGTAAATTCTAAAACAGTAAATAAATAAAATACACATTTATTTTGAATTTATTAATCCAGGTACCTAATACTGGGACCAGGAGGCGGCCATTAAGGATCCCCAACTATATCAAAAAAAAAAAAAAAAAAAAAAAAAATCAGTCCCGTAACAGGCCACAAGGGCCCAGAGGGGCAGATACTGTAGAGGTATCTGATTCTTGACCATACGGCACACTAGGGAGATAGTGTGGTCAATACTATGCTCCGGCCGCCTGATTTTCCCCTTGGCTGCTTCGACTGCTAGAGTCATTAGCACCCAAGGTGCCCATTATTAATTAAATTAAGGCTGGGTGAGCCTAGGGACGATCTGGGACCCCAAATCCAACCCTCGAACGGCAGCACTAGAAGAAAAAATCTTTAGTGCTTGCTCGGGTTTTGAACCTGGTCCTCCAGTTCATCAGTCGAGTGCTCTACCACTGAGCTAACCTCGCCCCCTCCCCAACTATATATTAACCTCAAAATTATTATTTTTACCTAGCATTTGAAAATATTTTTACTGGACTATGTACATCTTATTTATGAGGGATAGAATTTTTAATTACCACAACAAAAACGTATGGGCTCACGAGAATCCCTGTGAGTTTCATAAGCGTAGCAATCAGTATCAATTCAAGGTAAAGCATTTGTTTTCTAAATATAAATACCTGTAAAAGTGTGTTCAAATGTGTGCGTGATCTAGGTAAAAATAATAATTTTTGAGGTTAATGTATAGTTGGGGTTACTTAATGGCCGCCTCCTGGACCCAGTATTAGGTACCTTAATTAATAAAATCAAAATAAATTTGTATTTTATTTACTGTTTCAGGCATTTTTTTTGTGTTCGTGGAAGTAATTTTTTTTTCACAGATCCATGTTTTTTTTAAAACTTTTGTTTTAAAACCGTTCAAATACTTCAATACAGTGTGATACAGGGTTGTGATACATGAATGGAAAGATAATTAAATGAGGAAGTTTTTCTGAAACCCGGAAATCTCTAATTCTGCCCATTGAGGAGTAACGCTGGAAAGAAATATCAAGAAAATGTCAGGAAATTTAGAATAGCTTTCTTTTGGTAAGATATACATACTTACATTCAATCATTTATACGTTTACTTCCAACTAGTCTTATAGTAAATTTACTCAGCTTTCGATTGGTTTCACTCCCTTTCTACTAGAATCACCTGGGACGGAGCTACAACGATTATTTTTTCTAAAAACCACGTTTGTCTTGAAAAAACAATAAAACGAGGTTTTCTCCATTATGGTTGAGAATTCGGGAAATCGTCATAGAACATTTTTTGTTCCACTAAGGGTCCTCTATCATCCCTCACAATATGACTACACATTTACGGGACACCCTATATATATATTTTAACGGGGGTCATTTTCGGAGTCTAAATAATTTTTCTAGAATAATTTTTATTTTTAAGGTTTTGAAATAAAAATTATTAAACATTTTTTTTTTTAAATAGTAAAATATAATATATTTTATATTTTATATCTAATTGATATTATCAATTACGATTGAATTTCTATTTTTATTTCCAAATAATAAAAATTAAAGGTTAAGTGAAACTCATTTGAAATAAAAATAGTTATTTTCGGTCTCTGGTTATTACCATGAAATCAAAATTCCGGGAGGGGCTGCAGCCCCTCAGCCCCCCCCCCTTATATATGCCCATGTAAACAAATGTTTAATTACATACACAGTCGTTTCATAATCTTCGAAAATCATGGGAATTACAACTCACCTTAAAATATTCGTTACTCACTTCAAAGTGTTCTCAGGGCGATTTCGACTTAAATATATAGGAAAAATGGAATATCGGTCGTATTTGTCGAACCAATTATGACCTTAATGAAAAAACTTGCTCAAGGTCACGTGATTTCCTGCGCTATGCGTCCGAACTCGTGGCGTAATATTATGCTTGCACAGCCACGTTTTCTCGGAAACGGCTGGAGCGACAAATTCGTGATTGGTGTCATTCTAGAGCAACAAATTAGCAACAAATTCTAGTACCAGTCTGAATTTCGTCAGACAATTAAATCAAAAGTTACGGGGGTGGCTGTGCTGCCGTAATATTACGGTAGCACAGCCACGTTTTCTCGGAAACGGCTGGAGCGACAAATTCGTGATTGGTGTCATTCTAGAGCAACAAATTAGCAACAAATTCTCGTACCAATCTGAATTTCGTCAGACAATTAGATCAAAAGTTACGGGCGTGGCTGTGCTGCCGTAATATTACGGTAGCACAGCCACATTTTCTCGGAAACGGCAGGAGCGACAAATTCGTGATTGGTGTCATTCTAGGGCAACAAATTCTCGTACCAATCTGAATTTCGTCAGACAATTAGATCAAAAGTTACGGGGGTGGCTGTGCTGGCGTAATATTACGGTAGCACAGCCACGTTTTCTCGGAAACGGCTGGAGCGACAAATTTGAAAATAGTGTAACAAATTAGCAACAAATTACTGAGTATGTTAGAAGTTGGGGTTGCAATGTTGCTGTTCCAGCGTAATAGAGCTCCTGGAACGAACGACTTGTACAGCAGCCCAACCCTTCTCTCTCGCTTACCAGCTTCCTACGGCTAACTTCTCCAGGAGTTTGACCTTGAGGCTATTAAGCAATGATTTAGAGAAGCTTTAGCTATTTCTTTTACCACTGGTCGCCGGAAAAATTAACTATTTGTGTCGAGAGAGAGCTACGGATTATGGATACATGGGTCGGGATCGTAGAAATTAACATCGCCAGTGTTAGATCCAAATCGATTCCAATCGAAAAGGATGATGTATTTTTCTTGTTTTTTTTTTTTTGTTTTTTTTAAAGAGGCTATTTATTAATTTAGCTTATTTTATTAATACCTATATCATAAAAAAATAATATTTTTCGTACTAAAAAGTAGAGACTATAAAAAATATTTATTGGAGCATCTAATTATATAATTCAACCTAAATATTTAGAGCTAAAAGTAAACATAAATGAATAATACAATGCAGTTTTCCTACGATTAGAAATGTTAAGGGAGGAAATTATATGAAGGGGTTTACACACGTCGAGAGGAGGGGGAGAATAGCTTCGTAACTAGGGCCCGGCCAGGTAGAGAGATCGCCGTACTACAGGGTCGGTCAGCCCGCACTACCCCTAGTAAGCTAAGGGTCGAGAGGAGGGCGAGAATAGCTTCGTAACTAGGGCCCGGCCAGGTAGAGAGATCGCCGTACTACAGGGTCGGTCAGCCGGCACTACCCCTAGTAAGCTAAGGGTCGAGAGGAGGGCGAGAATAGCTTCGTAACTAGGGCCCGGCCAGGTAGAGAGATGGCTGTACTACAGGGTCGGTCAGCCCGCACTACCCCTAGTAAGCTAAGGGTCGAGAGGAGGGGGAGAATAGCTTCGTAACTAGGGCCCGGCCAGGTAGAGAGATGGCTGTACTACAGGGTCGGTCAGCCCGCACTACCCCTAGTAAGCTAAGGGTCGAGAGGAGGGCGAGAATAGCTTCGTAACTAGGGCCCGGCCAGGTAGAGAGATGGCTGTACTACAGGGTCGGTCAGCCCGCACTACCCCTAGTAAGCTAAGGGTTAAAAATGATTTCATTTCTATTAGATTAACATAGTTATTTGGAAAATGAACGGATTTTTTACACTAGGTGTCCGACACTGCCTTGAGGTATGTGCACTGAAAAACACCTTGTGGGAGGAGGGTTAAGAAAATTTCTTCCATAATCATTTCAACATTTCCTTAAGACATAAATTACATCAAGTAGTTATAGCCCTAAACGTTTCTATACTGCAAATAGCGGTGTAAAAGTCAAACAATGCACCTAGTTTTACTGTTGCTAGTAATTGCAACCCCTAGAATATTATTACTGCAGCGGCTGTAACGTAACTCTAGTTATAAGACCCCGGACTTATACAAATTTTTATTCCTTTAACAAGATGAATATTACAAGAAAGCGGTATTTCTCTCCAAGTGCCGGCCATGAAGATTTAGACGGGGATCACAACTGCACTTTATGACTTCAAAGCGTTACTTTCCTGACCCACTTCCGTCGGAGAGTCATGAGTTCAACTATTACTTCCTTATGCTTCAAGGAAATATCTTTACTTCTTGAAGGGAAATTTAATTCCATATTTTACTGGGACAACCGTCTGTTTCTCTTATTAAAATGGTAAAATATAAACTCCCACAAAATGAAAAAAAAAAAAAAATCCAATTTATTATATAAAGAAGTAATTTTCATGTATTATTTCCTTGTTTATTTTATTATTTTAGGTTGACCTCATGACACAATCCAGGAGTGCCGACTAGAAAATTACATTTTTCAGAAAGAATTTTGGTAGTGAAATAATAATCCTGTACTTGTTGCAGGATCTCGTTATTTAATATTTATGCAATACTAGCTGTTACCCGGCGTGCCATGCTACACCTACTTTCTGCATATAGAAAAGCCTAAGTAAATTAGAAACCAAATAAGTATTATTAAAATCTAATAACACGAATCTGTAACTGTTTCGAACCTGTGACCTCCCAACTCTGAGTCCTAGACGACTTTGACATAACCTATAACACCCCCCGTATCAAGACATACATGTATGCCAAGTTTGGTAAAAATCGGTCCAAAGGTGTGGATTTTTATAAAAAGAAACAGCAACATACAGACAGACATCTAGTAGACGTTTTTGACTTAACCTATAACACCCCCCGTATCAAGACATACATGTATTCCAAGTTTGGTAAAAATCGGTCTAACGGTGTGGATTTTTATAAAAAGAAACAGCAACATACAGACAGACATCTAGTAGACGTTTTTGACTTAACCTACGACACTCCCCAGATTAAGATCTACATGTGTACCGAGTTTAGTCAAAATCGGACGAACGGTGTGGATTTGTATAAGGGACAAACATACAGACAGATAGCTGGTAGACGTTTTTGACTTAGCCTACGACACTCCGCAGATTATGATCTACATGTGTACCGAGTTTAGTCAAAATCTGACGAACGGTGTGGATTTGTATAAGGGACAAACATACAGACAGACAGCTGGTAGAATCTTTTGACCTAGCCTAGGAGATTTCTCGTATCAAGACCTACCATTATTCCAAGTTTGTTCAAAAACGGTCAAACGGTGTGGATTTGTATAAGGAACAAACAAACAGACAAACAGAAAAACAGACAGACACGTGATTTATATATATATATATATATATATATATATATATATATATATATATATATATATATATATATATATAAATATATATATAGATTCGTCTTGTCCCTGCCAGAACATTAGCAGATATTGGATAGCGTCGAATGAATGGTCTGCATCAGAAATGGACTCAAGATTATTATTTGTTCTTCGAATCAGGATTTCTCGCGTAGCTGCACGGTCACTAAACACGATTCCAGCAACGTCATCAGTAACAGGTGCATTGAATGTACTCTCCAGATGGTTCTTTATCAGGATTGATGACAATAGCGAGATTGTCGCTTTGTAATCCGTGCATGTGTGATTTAAATAATTTCAAAAAATCATTCTGCTCATTCAATAGATGGTCCAGCTTACTGACGATGCGCCTGGCAAACCGTGAATTGAGGTTAATGTAGCCCCAACGTACATCCACGCGTTTGGAGAGTGCGTTTTCGGAGTCCTCACCACCCATAAAGCAAATTTGTAAAAATTGACGTGGTTCGTTGGGCATTGGCAGCAATGAACCCACTATTTAATAAACTTGGCATTTGAATGTTGAATTAAATTTGTTGGCCATTCATAAGTTTATGTTTTGCTATTTCCGCTATATTTTTGCTCCGAACCATATTATTTGGAAACATGATTTCAATGTTGGAATTAACTTCCGGAACCGGTTAGAATCTGGAGCCATATTTCTCTTTGTGAAAAGATCACAAGTTGAATAAAATTAATTTTTATAATAAAAATATATTTATTATTATTAAAGTACTAATCTCGTTATTATAAAATGAGGATTGGTGGTAGAAGGTTGACAATTTAGGATTGTATGTGTTTTTTAATGCCAAATCATAAAAAAAAAATATTTTGTCCCAAAAAATATAATACAATAATATATATATATATATATATATATATATATATATATATATAGAGAGAGAGAGAGAGAGAGAGAGAGAGAGAGAGAGGAGGGAGAAAGAGACTAGTACTCCACTCATGTACTAAGACACGAAGCACCTAAAGATTTTTATCCCCTGTGTGGTCGGAAGGAGATCTGAATCGCTACACCATACAGTCAACGCACCCTTTAATGGCTACTTCCAAAGAGGTTAGTCTGGAGGACGTAGCACACTATTGACCACACTATCTCCCTGCCGTGTCGAATCATTTTGAAGAGTGGCTTAAGATTTCACTGTACGCCGTATTGTTTATATATTCGAATGTATTGTTAAATCTGTGAATATTGTCTCGATTCACTAATTCTTCAATTTCCACTTGCTACTGTCTACAGTTGATCACAGCACTGCCGTATCTAATTAAGTATGTTGCGGAACAGTAATTAAATACATAGGTAAAATAACAGTATCAAAATTTTACGAAAAATGAATGAAACACTTTTCAAGAATAATTTTGCGTCTGACAAGGTCCGGAGATAGTGTGGTCAGTACCATGTGCCTGATATTCCCCATTGCAGGTAACCATTAATCAATTATTAAGACATTAGAAAACATAATGTTACACTTATACCATAAGGTTAACCCATAATTAGATGTTTTCATTTATAAACTTGGCAGGGCCGCCTCATGGGGGGCCAACCTGGTACAGTTGTCCCGGGCCCGGGCGCCGTGGGGGCCCGGAACGGGCCTTGCTGAGTGGTAAAATTGTACAGGTTATGAGCTTGTAAAAAGAATTACTGCACCGATTGTCGGCTTTTATTGTCATTTCGCTCAAAACTAAAGATTAAAATAATTTTAAAATGTCCAAAGTCCTTTAGCAAAGTACTAGAATTTTCAGTACTTTCCTCTCTTTTCTCAGTAGTTTTTCCCTGAGAAGGGGGGCCCGTGATCTGGTCCCGGCCCGGCTCTGAGATGTGGCGCCCCTGAAACTGGGAGTGAATTTGAAGAAAAGAAATGTTTTGAGAGAGAAATTTATTAACCCTAAAACACCAACCTTTCTCGCTCTACCCCATTCTACCAACTATTCGTCATTCAGACGAACATACTTTAAAAAAAAAAAATATTAGAAAAAAACTTATGAGATATTCTTTAATATAAGTTATTGTTTTATATTATACTAGCTGAATACCCGTGCTTCGTCACGGCAGATAAGTAGTTATTTAATTGCGTTAAATAATGATTCATTAAAATTACGTTACTATACAATTCTGTGCAGTTTATTACAGCACGGTTCCCGTCATACTATATTCTATTCAATGGGCGTTAAAATTTAAAAGTTTATGTTTCCAAGGGGCGAGGTTAGCTCAGTGGTAGAGCACTGGACTAATAAGCTAGAGGCCTTAGTTCAAATCCCGAGCAAGCACTAAAGATTTTTTCTTCTAGTGTCTTTGTTCATGGGTTGAATTCGACCTTTCTGACCGTCCCTAGGTCAACCCAGCCTTTAATTAATTTAATAATGGGTACCTTGGTTGGTGCTAATGACTCTAGCAGTCGAAGCAGCCAAGGGGAAAATCAGGCGGCCGGAGCATAGTACTGACCACACTATCTCCGTAGTGTGCCGTATGGTCATGAATCAGATACCTCTATAGTATCTGCCCCTCAGGGCCCTCGTGGCCTGTTACGGGACTGATTTTTGATTATGTTTCCAAGAAGTCATATGGTAACACCCAATATATTTACGAGTATTACCAAGGTTATAGGCGAGAAGGCATTGCAAGGGTTCCGGATATTATTACCTCACTTGGAAAACCTAAGGATATGCCATACATCACGGTTTGACCGGGACTGTCCCGGTAGTTTGCAACTGTTTCGGTGTCCAGCGCCCGGTTTTATCAATGTCCTGGAAATGGCTGTAAGATGTAAAAAGTAATGATTTCATGTTTATAAGAATCTTTTTTAAATCGGTTACTTTTCTACAATTAACATTTTTACTACTGCTCTCAGTGTCAAAGAAATGAGAAGTAATCTAACTGCAAAACGCTGGAACTACCTGCACAGCGCTGCCAGTTGCCAGACACTACTATTTGGCTGAGAGATTGTTTTAAGAAAATCAAGTAGCAAAAAAAGTTCCGTTCTTATTTTTAAGGTTTGGGTAGACTAACAGTTTAGGATTCCCCCCTCCCGTTAGTTGCTAGGCTTAAAACTCACCAACCATTTTGCTTATAATTTGTACTCTTTTTATTCCCCCCCCCCCTCTGGTATGCCCATCCCATATTAATGTGTCTCGGTTTAACTCTCCAAAAATATGGCAAGCCTATCTGACGGGGACAGGCAGAAATGAAACGCAATTAAAACTCTATGAGGGATAGTTAATTTGTAGTAATTCAAGGTCTGCCATCATAGTTGAAATTAACCTCAATTAGAAATAAAACTATGAGATAGATAATGTAAGGTAACAGCTGTTCTTTATCGTCCTAGCAACGCAGGCTGCCTAGGCTTGCCTTCTCTAACCAACTCAAACTTTAAACCCCCCTAAAAATGCTTAAACATACGAATATCAAAAAATCCTTTCTTAGCGAGCGCCTACGTTATATAGGGAGTGTCCATGCAAAATTTCAAAATTTTCTGTCGAGCGGTTTGGGCTGGGCGTTGATAGATGAGTGAGTGAGTGAGTGGTATTTGACAAATATATAGTAGATATTCTTCAAAATTGATTAATATAACTTTATTAATTAGTTTCACAACTTAGAGGGGAGGGATGACGATAATTAGTATAAAATTCCAAAACTTAGTTTATTCATAGATCTTAATGTAAATATTAAAAAAAAAAAAAAAAAAATATTACATACAATGTAAAAAATAAAAGAATAAATGATCTTACCAACCTTAGCAAAACATGCGTGCACAATGACATTTATTATTCTCCAAGCAATCGTAATTTTCACATACTTTCTTTGACATAATTTCATGTAATTTCCGAACGGCTGTTACTAACGATGTAATTCTTTCTGTGACTCGTCAAGTATTGACCACAGGTAGCACAGCTGTGCTGTGGTGGAGAATAGAACACGGGGAGGAGAGGGGCAACTGTAAGTCACAGTGGTGTTGGTCATTTTGACGAAGGTTGGCGTTCTAGGGTTAAAATCAATTTAGTCAATCACGAATATATATATATATATATATATATATATATATATATATATATATATAAAAAAAATCCGCCACGGTTATGATGTACGTACACAGGCATGCTTTTATTTAAACAATATGTCTCACCTTTCTTGTCCATTGATAAAATGGTGTTGGATTTCCTGTTGCTTTGCATTCTAGAGTGACGTGTGTACCGTTCCTTGCTTCGACTAGACCTCCTCCGGAAACCTCCTGGATTCTCGGGGGAACTGGAACAAAAATACAAATATTAGTGGAAGTGGGAGTCGATTTTCCTGTATGTACATAAGTAGATTTATTATTTCGATATATTATATTCTACTAAAAACTACAAGGAGGAAACCCTCTAAAAGAGACACTAAAATGTAGGCCACTAAGGACACTCATGAATGTAATATGATTTGACACTTGCATTCCGAGGCTGGGAGGGTTTTAGATCTGGCAACGTCGAGCCCCCTCTACGCTTTACCCAAGTGCCAAGTTATAGTTCTCCCATTATAGTTATTGTGTGAGTGGACTAGGTACGGGTTTGCGATTGTTGTATTACAACCTAAATGTCAAACGATATTAGAGACTTGTATCGATGAATCAACTTATACCAACTATTAGAAATTCTCAGAAATAACTAAAATATACACACTTTTGTTGTATAATATACACTTAATGTGCTATAACAAATATTGAGGTCAATAATTGAGATAAAAAGTATCCTATCTTTACAGTTTACTGCCTATTGTTCCCGTTTGGGAACATTAATTCGAAATTGTTTAAATCATATTTCCACTTTATCAATTTAATTACAATAAAATAATGTATTGAATTTATCAAAAATAGTTGTTCTACCGGGAAATGCGTTCTGAATTGACTCACAAAAGTTTTGATATAGTTGTTTTTTCTTATTATCTTATCCCCAATTATTTTATTAACTAGTACCCCAATTATTTTATACTATTAGAAATTTATCCAGGGTTTTGGCATACCTAGAAAGGTAATCCGCCTTGTTAAGATGACCTTGCAAGAGTCAAGAAATATCATTAGGTAACAGGGATAATACTCAAGCGAGTTTCGTTCTGATTGGGGTCTACGACATGGTGATGGGTTGGCTTGTCTGCTCTTTATTTTGGGACTTGAAAAAGCAATACACACTCAGGAATACAGACAACACCTACAATTATCGAACGAAGCGTCCAGCTCTTGTGCTTTGCGGATGATCTTGATGTTGTAGCTAGATCAAAAATTTAGTTGAAAAATGCCTTTATGGCAATCCTGAGAGGGGATTCGCTTCTCGGACTCGAGGTGAATGAGACCAAAACAAAATGTATGGTGCTAAGGGCAGAGGAGGCCGATATATATATATATATATATATATATATATATATATTTACATAACGAGGATCATATTTCTTACCATGTATGTTCGAATTTTCAAGAATTAAACAAATTAATCCTTAACTCTTTTACGAGTACAATCTCAAATTTCCTTATGAATTTGGTAAATTTAGTCCGTATTTGATTAAGTGCAAGAGGTTTTGTTTGACATAACAGCTGTTCCGTTTACCGATAGCACGATTATTGTTCTTCGAAACATGATTACCTTACCTGAGTGATTTAAGAGGCCTGAAGGAGATACGGTATATTACCGAGGGGAAGTACGGTGGGTATATTACGTAAGATTATTTATGGGGAGGGGGGGGGGGGGTAATATGTCAGTTAGGCGGGACGGGAAACTAATTAGGAATCATAAATTATTTCTCTGAAATATAATGTATAATGTACGCAACAGCACATAGTGATTGGAAGGTCGACAATTTTGCCAAACATTTTGAGGCCTGGATAGTTTAATCAATATCCTAATAATCCAGATGTGCTGTTGTGAAATTTTGCCACTTGGTAATAACGGGGTGAGTAAAAAAAATTACCATTTTATGGGTAAAAATCAAAGTTTATTTTTCTTCTACTTACAAGGTTTTTAACAATCAAAATATATACCATTGTGTTCTATGGTTTGTGGCCTTCTGGAAGCCAGCTGTTGAAATCCTTGATGGAACCACTCTTTGGGTTAACAATCGAAGAACTCACGAACGCCATTTTCGAATTCATTCAAGTTGTTAAATGTTTTTCCAGGAAAGAAATGAGCCATTGATCATGTTGGCATTGTGTAAAGAAATTTCGCTCAGAAGGAGCCAACAAAAAATAAATAAAATTAAACAAAACACTTTAACTATTTTTTATTAAATATAAAATTATTATTATTACTTTTGGAAACAAAATGAAAAATTAAAATGAGCAAAGGAAAGGAATAATTGTCTTTGTCTTCTGTGGTTCAATGCACCTTAACACAATAGCCTGAAAGCACCAAACCTCTTAAGCGGCCCCTACACGGTCAGTAATAATGGCATTACCTTATCAAAATGACAGTAATAATGATAGTGTAAGGTGGACAAAGTTGGAATGACGAACAGTAATGATGTGAATCCGGATTTTCTGATCTCGGCTTCATCATTACTGAAAGTGGAGGGGATACTGTCATTAGTAATGATGGTGTAGGGAGCGCTACATCATTAATGCGTCATTACTCAGTCTATCTCGAGCTGTAACTAGGTGAAAGAGATGTAAAGGTTAAACTAGATTGAGTAGAAAGGGCAAAAAATAAGATGAATTGAAATGTATGACTCTACCTTGGTAACATTATAGTTTTAAAAGTAATATATATATTCTAATTAAAATATATCATAGAATAAAATATATATATAAAGTCATCTATAAGGTACCAACAACTTTTCACATTCGTTACTTTGCATTTGTATCGACGATATAAAATAGGTAGAAAGTGCTTTATTTTTTATATCGACTTTAGAAAATAATGTTGACGTGATTCTTTTACCAATTCATTTGTCTTAGTCTTAGAGTAGATAAGAAGAAAATATAATCGTTAAACTATAATTTATATTTCGTCAAATATATTCAAAAATATGCTTACGTTTTCAAGCAAACTAGTATTATACATTTTTTTTACACCAAAAATAATAGCAGATTTAAAATCAGCACCCCAAGAAACCCCAATGTGCTGAATAATATTGAAAACAAAAAATAATGATTTTCCTCAGTCTGGAAGAGAATAAAAACGTGTAAGCGAAAAAGTAATGTGACGTTTTGAAAGTCAATATCTCCCCTTGAGATAATCTGATTTTTACGTCATTGAAATCTTTCAAAAGAAGAAAGACTCCTTTTTCTAACCATATAAATGACTATTGTATTATTTCAAAAGGTACTTGCGAAAAATGGTTATCAAAATAAAAATAAAATGTAAACTTTTTTGCACATAACCTCGGTCGCAGAACACTTGGAAACGCCCCGATTGGAAGGATATGTGTCATATTAAGGCCTTTACGAACGTTTCACATGTTTTTTTGTGGCTAGTGTCGCAATTATAGCTACACAGGCGACTTTGCGAGGATCCATTATTAACAAAACGCTTCTGTCACGGAGATCACAATGCATACTGAAGTAAAGTAATGACATTAAAAATGATCCGTGGAATGACGGTGTAAGGTGTACATTGTAATGATGATGTGGAATGACGAGAGTTGAATAGTAATGACATTACTGATAATGTCATTATTACTGACCGTGTAGGGGCCGCTTTAAGCTTAAAGGTAGCTAAGGGAGGTTAGGGAGATTTCAGCATTATAATGTTCGACACAAAAAATTGGCACTTACAAGACAGTCATTTTTCACTACACCAGCTGCTTGAGATAGTCACTAGAAATCTTACATTAACACAATACTTAAATTCAGTAATAATAATGAAGCACTTTGTAAAAGAGGTTAGTAAAGTATTTCTAATAACACCAATTGTTTTTTCACACTCTGTAGTCTTTTGTTGTTGAACATATGTTAATTAACATATGAAGGATAAGGGGAAAGAACAAGGAATGTCACAAAATCTACTTTTCATACTTCTACTTTTCACTTTAATTTCAATGTTAATCAATATTTAGCCAAAGCAAAGGCTGAAAACAATTTAGACTATAGCGTTCCCTGGTCAGGTGGAGGGAAAAGGGCGTGGCCTATATACCCGGTAGAAAATTGGCGCTAAAAATTCCCTCAGTCATAACCTTATCACTATGAAATTTAAAACGTTTTCAGCCTTAGCTTTGGATAAGTATTGATAAATATTAACCACAATCTCTCTTATCTAACCTTTCAAAGCGTTTCCTTGTCATAAACGAGACATAATCAGTTTTTATAGTGATTCACGTTGTCTTTCATCATTAAAAAAAGGCTTTGCAAATGGCGTAACAGAAGGGAAAGTTAAAAACTAACTAAATTGTTATTATTCTGACATTAAATGAGTTTTATTCATGATGCCATCTAAACTGGGGCAGCTGTACAAGATCATATGAGCAAGAACCAATGAGAGCGCAGAGAACAACCACAATTGCGCGGTGCTCTCATACAATAAAAAGTCCGACTCGCAGGAACTGCAGCATCTTAGCGCTGTTCCTTTCTTATGCCTAGACTCATTTAGAATGATTAAAATAGAAGCTGTTATTATTTTGGGTCCACATTTCTAGAAAGGTCTTGATTTACGATCTTACCTGGATGGGTCGGCCAACCCTCCCTAGGAAGGACCCCGCAAGGCAGTTGAAAAGCTATATCTTGGAAATCCATATCTCTAACATTTTATATATATATATATATATATATATATATATATATATATATATATTCGAAAATTACACAATACATCCAGTATTTTTTATAATTATTTTGTTCTTGATTACATGTCTTGAAAGACCGATAGGGAAAAAGGCCCATTGGCCAAAACCTATTGTCTTGAACTTTTTAAACAAGTTACATTTACTCTTAAAGTAGCTATTTACAATCTCTCTAACATTAAATTATTTTTCTTCACCTGATTTATTATCAAAAACATTATCCAACTATAAGCAATTAAAAAATAACAAGGAATAAAAACAGACAAAAAGAACAGTTCGAATAAGCGAAATCAATTACTTTTAAGTTTTAAGCACTTATTTCTCCGATTGACATCGCCTAATCCGTCTGTTTTTATTCCTTGTTATTTTTTAATTGCTTATATTTGGATAATGTATTTTACAATAAAACAGATTAAGCAAAATAAGAAAAAAAATTCATTGTTAGAAACATAGCTTGCCAAGAGAAAAAGATTCGATGACGTCTTTTGAATATTTTCAATTGCCTTTATGCTGTTGGTTTTTTTATTTTATTTTTTAATTGATTTTATCTGTAGAATTATTACTATAGTAAAAGAACACAGGAATATGTTAAAATTTTTGATATTTTCCAATTCATTGAAACGTATGAAATGAAGTATCGCAAGAAGAGGTTTCTAGGGTCTTGCGGACCCGACCCTAACCCCAGGTATAGCCATAAAACCCTTTGAACAAAGGCCGAGGAAAATATTATCTGTTTCTATTCTATGCTTTTCAAATGAGAATAGGGATATGAACAAGAACCGGGGTCTCCCGTGGTCTAATGGCTAGCGCCTTGGATTCATAAGCGGGAGATGGTGGGTTCGATTCCCAACCTCCGGCAGGAATTTTATCATCCCAAGGTTCGCTGGTAAAATTCCTCGCTAAACCCTAGATGTCGGCGCTAATGACCTAGATGTAGATGAGCCGTAAAAAAAAAAAAAAAAAAAGAAAGAAAAAAAAGAACTGGAACCGCGCTAAGATGACGCAGTTCCTGCGAGTCGGACTTTTTAATGGTATTCTTCTTTTTACCAAGATTCTCAACCTTTTTCGAGATATTAAGGAAAGTATACAAAGTTACCAAAACTTTTTGTGTCTGTTAATAAAATATTTTATTCTAACCCTTCCTTAACTCCAAACGTAACCAAAATTTCAACATATTATTTTTAATGAAAGTAGAACATGCAGAAAATGTTTCAACTGAATCCCATGATTCTAAGTACCCAAACCAAAAACGGTATTCAAAAACTATTTTTCCAATTTTCTCGAAAACGGTTAAAGCTATCGCCTTTAAAATGGTTTCATTCGTTTTCCTTTGCCTAGAAACCTATAAAACGAGTACTTACAAGCATATGAACTCAAAAACGTAAGTGTTGCGATTTTTTTTGCGCGAATTTCGCCACCAAACGCCATCTTCCAGTGGGCGGATTTTGCTATTTAACGAACTTGACCTTTCAAATCGGACGACGGATTTTTGTACCAAATTTCATCAAAATCGGACCATTAGGGAAGCCAGAAATGAGCGAACAGACAAATATATATATATATATATATATATATATATATATATATATATATATATATATAAAAAAAATTTGAGCCACCGTCATTTTCGGTCTCTAGGGGTTCTGAAACGCAAAATTTTCTAGTCGGCACTTCCGGCTTGTTTCATGAGATCAACCTTATAAGCGGGGTTCTTCCCTATGAAGTGAGGGAGGAACCGCGCTAAAAACTAGGTTCCCTGTTTTTTTTTTTTTTTTTAAATTTACATTTTAACCCGCTTAAAATTGTCTTATTATTCATTGTAAAATTGCCTTAATTTGATTTTTTTTTGTTTACATTAAAGAGAGTTGGCTTCTGAAGAAATCACTAATTTTGCGCAGTATATTTTTGCACCTTTCCCCTATGCGCCAGGTACTGCACTTCTGGCGCTTTCATTGGTTCTTGCTTACATGATCTTGAACAGCTGTCCCGGATTAAACGGCAGCATGAACAAAACTCTCATTTAATATTAGAATAAAAACAATTTAGTTTTTTTTTCATGTTATCCCTCTTAAAAGTGCCTGCCTTATTTATTATCCATTGTAAAATTGCCTTAATTTTACATTAATGATAGTTGGCTTGTGAATAAAACTCTATTTTTGGTTAATATGTTTTTCCACCTCCTCCCTATGTGCAGTACCTGGTGTTCCACGGTAAGTCTAGCCAACACATATTTACCTTCTATCTAACCAAGAGGTACATTATAGCAAAATTTCAAGGAGCATAAAACACTTCATGAAAATTGCGTTACCAGCTCTCCGACAACAAGTTCTTGAATGACTTGTAATTTACAAGTATATATGGAGGCCATCAGGTCAAAGGTTTAATTTTATTTATTTTCTAAACGAATAAACAAAAAGTCCGTCTCGCAGGACTGCATCATCTTAGCGCGGTTCCGTTCATATCCCAGGTCTAATTTGGAAAGATTAAAATAGAAGCAGTTATTATTTTGGTTCCAGCAGTCTTTTTTTTTAAATTAATTATTATAATGGCGTGTCAACCCTTAAGGTCACTAACGCCATTCCTGTGAGTAGTAAAGTCTTGAAAGGTCATGATTTACAATCTTACCTGGAAGGGTCCGCTACACTAGAAACAGACCCGCTAGTGACAAGGTCTTGGAATCTTGGAAATCTATATTTCTAACAATAAATTGTTTTTGTTATTTTACTTAACCAGTTTTATTGTCAAATACATTATCCAACTATAAGCAATTAAAAAATAACAAGAAATAAAACAGACAAAAAGAACCATTGGAATAAACGAAATCAATTAATTTAAAGCTTTAAGCACTTTTTTCTCCGATTGACATCGCCTAATTAGAACTTTCTTCAGAACCTTCTTTGAAGAGCATTTAGTAAGCTTCCGAATGGTAATCTTCCGCTTCACAAGATTGCTTTCTAATGGTGTTCTTCCGTTTACCAAGATTCTCAACCTTTTTCGAGATATTAAGGAAAGTAAACAAAGTTACTAAAACTTTTTATGTCTATTAATAAAATATTTTATTCTAACCCTTCCTTAACTCCAAACGTAACCAAAATTTCAACATATTAGTTTTGATGAAAGTAGAACATGCAGAAAATGTTTCAACTGAATCCCATGATTCTAAGTACCCAAACCAAAAACGGTATTCAAAAAATATTTTTCCAATTTTCTCGAAAACGGTTAAAGCTATCGCCTTGAAAATGGTTTCATTCGTTTTCCTAGCCCAGGAATCATATAAAACGAGTACTTAGAAGCTTATGAACTCAAAAACGTAAGCGTTACGATTTTTTTTGCGCGAATTTCGCCCCAAACGCCATCTTCCAGTAGGCGGATTTTGCTGGTTAACGAACCTGACCTTTCAAATTGGACGAAGGATTTTTGTACCAAATTTCATCAAAATCGGACCATTCGTCTTCTATCTAGAGAGCGAACAGACAAATATATATATATATATATTTATATATATATATATATATATATATATATATAAATAAATATATACATATATATATATATACAAATTTGAACCACCGTTATTTTCGGTCTCTAGGGGTTCTGAAACGCGAAATTTTCTAGTCGGCACTTCCGGATTGTTTCATTGTATCAACCCTATAAGCGGGGTTCCTCCCTATGGGGGAGGGAGGAACCGCGCTAAAAAGCGCAAAAGTTTGCGGGTGCATAGAGGGAAACAGCGTTTCCCGTTTAATCTCACAGCAGTAGCATTATAATAGAAAAACTGATTCAGTCTAGAATCTTTCTTATCAGAAGCTCCCACAAACAAGAACTTCTAAAAAGTTCCCCACTAAAGCAGAAGTAGGGCAAACGTTGATATTTTCCACATGACTTCTCTAGTTATATTCCTCGAGCTGTTACACAACCACTTCAATGTGTCTTCCAAACCACCCTTGGCGTTTCTTATCTCTTTCTCAGCTTATGTGCTCTATTGAGAGAAGACAACTTTTTGCTACGTTTTTCCTTGTTTTCCATCAACCTTGGATCTAAGTTTTTATTTGTTGTTTTTTTTAAATGCATTAATTCAAGTTATTATGACGAGACTTCGCTTAGGACACAGTTTACTAACGCACTCCTATCTAATGGAACGACAAGACAGACCTTTATGCGCATGTTGACATTAACAGTTAAATACATACTTACTGACTCCAGATTACGAGACCGCCTAGCAATTCCTCACGACTTACTAGCCGAAAGTAGTCCAAATATTAACACCACACTAACTCACTTAAAGATAATTAACCTATATTCAAAAATCTAGCCCTATCTCCAATTTACCTCCTAAAGTTAATTTGAATGAATGAACGAAATAGCCTTTAGAAAATTATTTACTTTTATTTTAAACATTTTTTTTTTCTAATCTTTTATTTTATTTATTAAATAACTGATTGACAATTTTTGTGCTTGTAAAAGCCTTCCTCCTTTGAGGAGTCTACACTTCCCAGGGAGACCAGCACGAACGGGAAGCGAATTAAGTTAATTAACCTACATTTAAAAATATATACCTATCTCCAATATAACCTTACTTACTTCTTCTACCCCCCCCCCCTTTGGGTTTTTTTTTTTTTTTTTTTTTTTTTTTTTTTTTTTTTTTTTTTTTTTTTTTTTTTTTTTTTTTTTTTTTTTACGGTGCAACGACAAATCTTGGCCATAAGCGCCGACATCCAGGGTGCAGCCAGGAATTTTCTCAGCGAGCCATGAGATGAGAAAAACCCTGCCGCCGGTGGGGATCGCACCCACCATTTTCTCATCACACTCTAATTAATATCTCTTATATTACCGTTTAGTAAATGTTATATATATTATATAAAAAATGTTATTGTTATTATTAATTACCTCACATACTACTGAATTGTTATATACACAATGTGCAAAAAGTATTTTGTAATATCTTGATTTACTGTTAAAGAGCAAATCGCCAAAAGTTGCGAAACTTTTAATAAATAAATAAAAGTATTAATTCAACGTTTAGTTTGAATTAGTAGAATGTTGTCTTGATCATTCTCCAGGGATAATACAAACCTTGTGCAATCAAAATCTTGAATTTTGGGGTCCAAGGAGTCGTCTAAGTAGTCAGTATATTTTGTCGAGTTCTTGTATTTTCAGTCTCGTGTGAGGGTTCCATGTCAGTCGGCTGTCAAGGTATAATCCTAGCTATCGAACCTCGTCAGATACTGGTATTGGAGTATTTTTTATGTAGACAGAAGGGCATGATCTCCGGTTGAGAGTGAATGTAACCTGTTTACATTTTTCTGCGTTGACTTATAAGTACTTGTACGCATAGACAATAAAGCTTTTGACCGCCTCTGGCACATTGGCTTACTTTATAAACTCAAGAAACTCCTTCCTAGTAAACTTTTTCTGATCCTCCGTTCCTATCTGAAAGACAGGTTTTTCAAAGTCCGGCAAGGGCAAGAATACTCAGACTAGCACCCAGTGGAAGCGGGAGTTCCGCAGGGTAGTGTCTTAGGACCTGTCGTCTACACCATATACACAGCTGATATTCCTCTCCATCCTAATACTCTCCTAGCCACATACGCCGACGATACAGCAGTTCTTTCTTCCCATCCCAATCCGAACGTTGCTTCAAATAATCTCCAGAACCACTTAAATGAAATAGAAAAATGGTCCAAAATTCGGAGGATCAAGGTGAATGAAAGCAAAAGCCAGTTCATGACGTTCACCCTCCGTCGCCAATCCTGTCCCCCAGTATCCTTTAATAACCAACCCCTTGTTCCCGTCCGTTACCTTGGCTTTCATTTAGACTCTAGACTCACTTGGAATGACCACATCAGACTGAAAAGACAAGAACTCAACAGACGCTTTGGACAGCTTTACAGATTACTGAATAAAAACTCACCTCTCTCACTCGAAAACAAACTCATAACCTACAACACAATTATTAAACCTATTTGGACATACGGAATAGAACTATGGGGAACTGCAAAACCATCGAACATCAGACGCTTCCAAACCTTCCAATCTAAACTCCTCCGAACTATTGTCAATGCTCCTTTTTACATAACCAATAAGAATCTCCATAAAGACCTCAACATTCTTCTAATACAAGACCTTATCCCCATCCGATTTGCAAATTTTCACCTCAAATTATCCCTAAACCCTAATCCTGCTGTCCAGTCACTGTCCACTCCCAACCATCCCTATTCCCCAGCAGGACGGTTGAACAGGATGTGGCCCCGCGATCTGCTTTAAGCAATACAAGGGAGTGATAACGGAGGTTATCTTCTCCCCACAAGCCCCTAGAGGCAGTGTGGGGGACACTCAGTCAGAGTGTGCAGTTCTCTCGTCCTTTTTACAGCTTCAGTCGCACTGCTGCTGGTTGAGGAGTGGAGTACGGCTGCAGCTGGTGCGGACGCTCGTGATTTCATTTTTTTTTTTCTTATGTTTATGTGAGCACATTACAAAATGTATTATTATTTTACAGAATGTAATTTCATTAAATTAATAAATAAAAAAAAAATAAAAAAAAAGTTTCTCAGTGTTGCAACACCTCTAAACTGGCAAGGTCCATGAAATTTTACAATATTTGATTACTAAGTCGCGGTTTATTTAAATACCCAGGTATTTATGAAACTGGGTATTTACCCTTAAGAATAAATACTCGGGTATTTTACAACACTGGTAGCTATGGGAATCGGCAACCTTACATGTTGCTTCGCATTTGCTTTAAATGTTTTACTAATGATTGAGATAAAACATTAACGAATTCTATTATAAGGGTGCTTTAACATCCGACACTTCTCGGAGGAAATATATCTCAGGTGTCGGGTAGATAATTATAATAATTGCTATATCAGACATATGGGATGTGTCAGGTGTAAACGCATCCTTATTGCTCGAGATAGGAATATATTATATCTCAGACATAAATTGTTTGCAGTTTACTCTAGTCACAATTTCTGTCTGATATAAATATCCTGCAATAACTACACAGGTCTACAAAAATAATCTTTCTGAAATTTGATTTGATGATTTTGGTCAATCTCTATGCTCCTTGGCGTGCTGAAGCCGAACATGAGGTCAGTCCCTCTCTATCACGTAAGGAAATTGTTCAATCTCAAGTAAGGGCAGAGGTACTACCATTAAAAGAAAACAGAATTGGCGAATAAGAGTTTTCATTTATTTCCATGATCTTTTAGTTATTTCAATGTTGTTTACTGTACAAAATACATAAATGTGTAGAAATAACAGCTTCAGAATTAACAGTGGCATATTTAGTTATTATTTTTATGAAAACGTATTTTTTTCTCTTGAACATTTCTCCGTGTTCGTTTCCGGCTGTAGGACTCTTCAGATGATTCACGCTGCAGCATCCAACAATAGTCAGCCATCATGTTTACGTTCCATTTGCCCTGATACCTACGTTCCATTTCCTGGATGTCCTGATGGAACCTTTCCCCTTGTTCTTCACTTACTTCCCCTAAGTTTTCCGGAAAATAGTCCACATGCGAATGTAAGAAGTGAACCTTCAAACTCATGTTGCAACCTTGTAATTGAAATGCCTTCAACATGCGTTCCACGATACGTCTGTAGTTGGGATCCTTCACGTTACCAAGGAACTTCTCAACAACATCTTTAAAAGAATTCCAAGCTTCCTTCTCCTTCTCATTCATGGTCTGAGTGAAATGTGGATCTGTGAAAAGTTTCCGAATATCTGGGCCTACAAAGATCCCCTCTTTTAGTTTTGCATCACTTAATCGTGGGAACTTGGAGCATAAGTACTTAAAACATTCACCTTCTTTATTGAGAGACTTTACGAATTGTTTTATCAGCCCTAGCTTTATGAGTAGAGGAGGTAGCAGGATTTTGTCAAAAGGAACCAAACTTCTCCTAATTACATTTTTTTGGCCTGGCGACAGAGCTCCTCGTGATGGCCAGTCTTTGTTGTTCCAATGGGAATTTCTGTCTCGGCTATGCCATAAACATAACAAACAAGGGAACTTGGTGTACCCTGATTGCTGACCTAAGAGCATAGTAAGTACTTTCAAGTCTCCACATATCAACCAGTTATGCTCATTATAATGAATTCGTTCGAGAACTAATGACAAATTTTCGTATGTTTCTTTTAAATGTACCGAACGGCAAACTGAAACTGAAGCATAAGTATTGCCATTGTGCAACAAAACAGCCTTTAGACTTCACTTTGATGAGTCTATGAATAGACGCCAATGAATCGGGTCATATTGTAAACCAAATTGACCCATCAGACCAAGAATGTTTTTACAATAAATAAGATTCTCATCCAGAGCAAAGTAAGGAACAAAAACTGCTTCACGGTGTCGATACCATGAAAAAGAAGTGCCTGGCTGTAATAAATTTTTGTTTTTAAGACGGAAGCCAAGTAACTGAGCTGCATCTTTTGGAAGTCCAAGATCTCTCACTAAGTCGTTCAACTCCTGTTGAGAAATAAGCTGAGGTTCATCTTCTGAACTGCTTGCTTTGAACTCACTGTGTACTTCATCGCTCTCCGACATACAGTCTTCTCTATTAGCTTCCCTATCTATACTGCCCAAGTCACGAGGGGGCTGAGGAACTGTCAATCCAGGACCGTGTGGTACCGGACGACTAGCAGAGTCCACATTAGGGTAGTTAATGAGCTTATGATTTTTGGAATTATAGCCTTGAACATGACAATTACAAAAGTAACAGTCATTAACGTGGTTTTTTTGCTCCCTCCACATCATTGGGATAGCAAATCCGAAAGATTTTAACTCTCCTTTGTACCATAAGCGAAGTTTTTCTACGCAGCTATGGCATACTTTGTGAGGAGCCCACACTTTATCTTGATCTTCTATTCTCAAGCCAAAATATGCATAATATACATTTTTGACAAAACCTGTTATATTTCGTTGGTATTTCTTAACTGTGTACTCACCACAGATAAAACAGAAGTAGTCTGGACTGGTAACACAACGACGATGAGACATTTTGTCTAAATGCACTTTCAAACCTTAAAATACGTTCTTAATCACTTTGACACAACTAAGAGACCTCAGTGAATGTGTTCACTTCAGTTGATACTACTGAACTGAGAGAATGAACAGAAATTTAGCTCCAAGTTCCTGATACAACAGGTTCAATCTCGTTTAGCTTCAGACGGTGACATCTGAGACCAAACAAGTACGTTCCTGTCTGAACAGATCGTGCCTAGACACCCTCAGGACAACAACATCTACTGAGGGAGTCATTGCCTACACCACCTAGTGAAAGATGTCTGTTTATAAAAAGAGAAATCGTTTGGAAAAAAAAAAAACAAAAAACCTACTTCTTACCAAATTTATATGTATAGCAGGTATATTATGTTCTATGGATTTGAAAAAAATCTGTACGTGATAGAAAAAAAACGGACTTCATTCTCCGCCTCAGCACACCGAGAAACACAGAGATTAGCCAAAATCATCAAATCAAATTTTTGTTTGTAGACCTGTGCTATCAGATGTAAATGCTAAGCTTTCCAAGTGATAATATGTATAAGGTGACGCAATACACAATAATGAATAAACATTAAAATTCCTTTTAATTTAATCCATGTTTCTCGTTAGTTTCATATGTACCACAGAAGTTAGGAGAAACAGATGAATTCGTGAGAATGTGGGAAAACCTTTAAGAAAAGTGTAACTGCCTTTCTTGGTCGTCGATCTGGTAAAGTTTTCCACTCTCAGATTTCTGAAAGTACATTTGGTAGGAGATTTGTCAGCTGACTCTCTGATCGATTCCAAGTCTACGTTACAACTCGAGACCAAGTTACCAGCCCTGATATTCATCTAAACCTTCCATTTCTAGAAGGTTTTCTCTCACCTAAATACAATTACTCTCAAGGGGAGGGTGGAAAATAAATTGTTCTTCTAACGGAATGACTTTCCGTGCTTCTTTGGAAATTGAATTTCATTGATTTTTTCCTTCAAATGTCGCCAAGGTGTTGCAATCCCGAGTGAATGAAATGAATGAATGAAAAGTTTTATTCTTATTCCGGGACAGAAGACCCATAGGAATAATTTTGAAATTACAAAATAATTATGAATTTTACGTATAAACTTAAAAACTTATAAATGCTATCAGTATCAGTATATAGTGTACAGCTTCAATATAGACTAGGGGTTGGGTAAAACTTGCAGGGATAGAAGGTGGTGGAAGAGTCGGGATTTAAAGGTTTCAAGGTTGGTAGAATGGCGGACAGACAGAGGTAAGGAATTCCATAGCGAGGTGGCACGGGTGACGAATGATTTTTCGAATATTGCTGTTCGGTGGGAAGGAATATAAATATCGGAAGGACGAGATCGGGTGTTACGGGAGTGAACCGAGGATTTAAATTTAAGAAGTTGAAAAATATAAGAAGGTCTACGGGATTGAATTACTTGGTAAAGGACTGAGCCGAGGAAGTACTGACGACGATAAAGAGGGAATAGCCAATTTAGCTCCTGGTAGAAATGTGATATGTGGGAGTCTCTGGGGATCCCGAGGATAAAACGAATGAAACAGTTCATGAGGCGTTTGAGTTTTGCCTCGAGATCGCCAGAAAGTCCACCGTACACCAAACAACCATAGTCAAACTGGGGGAATAATAGGGAAGTTACGAGGAGTTGACGGGTCTTTGTTGGCAGGAGATGGCGGGAGAGGTTGAGCTGTCTCAGGATAAATATGGACCGACGGGAAATTTGGGAAATATGATTGTTGTTTTGTTTTGTTTTGTTTTAATTTTCTGCGCAGGGAAGATGAGTTTCGAGTCCATTTGTAACTTACCTTTCTTGCGGAAGTCAATTACTTTATATCCGTCAATAAATGATTACGTGCTATTTATGTCGTTTTTAGCGCGTTTCCGTCCTCCCTCCATAGGGAGAAACACCGCATTTAACGTTGACCTCATAACGCTATCCAGAAGTGCCGACTAGTAAAGTTTACCCCATAAATAACGGTTGTTCAAATGTGTATAAAAGGCCATAGCTTTAACCGTTTTCGAGAAAAGTGGATAAATAGTTGTTGAATAAAGTTTTTTTTGTTTGGGTACTTAGAATCATGGGATTCTTTTAAAATATTTTCTGCATGCTTGAAATTCATATAAACAAAGATGTTTAAATTTTGTTTACTTCGCATTTTTGTCTTAATACTAAAAAGTCGGTTATATTTTGGTATAAAAAAAGAAGAAGTACAAGAATTTTTTTTTAATTATATTCATTTGAAAGCGGAACTAAAATGATATTTTTCTACATAGTCGCCATGTAAATTAAGACACGTTTATTTATTTATATTTATATTTATTTTATGAGCTTTTCGCAACTATAGCGACTTGCTCAGAACAAACATTACACATATATACATACATACATATCTACATGCATATATACATACTTTATCTACATGCATATACAAACACATTATTATATATATATACATCAACATTAACAATATATACATCATCATTATTATATATATACATCAAATTATACAAATATACATTACACTAAGTTTATATAGTGTTAATGCTCAGCACCAAATTGCTAGTGAAATGTATATATATAGAAAAGGTTGATGAGAAAATGGAGCTGAACATATAGGTGCCTATTATTGAGGCTAAATGAAAAACTATATAGAATGATAGAAAAAGAAATTGAATTATTTATTTGAAATTATAAGAAAAAAATATCTCCTTATGGAGCAGACACTGGTTAGTATGTTAGATTTGAAAAATAAGAAAAAAATATTAAACTTCTGCGCGAATGAAAATAATAGAAATATAAGCATGTACAAAACAGCTGATGATCGGGCGAATAGTGGCCGCTGAGATTAAAAAAGGATTATAGTCTCGCTTATCTGGTTGATGCTGCGTCTCCCCTGTAGCCGCTGACGCCAGGTTGAAAATCGGAGCTTGGCGGGGCTTCGAAGAAGTTGTACCTCCAGAGAACGGATGCAGCATGCGGTAAGGTGCTCACAATGGCCTCAAGCACGTGCTGTTCCTCAGGGACGTAAGGCTGAACTTCTCCTAAGGGAGTCGAGGCTGTACTCTTCCTAAGGGAGCCAAGGCTGTACTCTTCCTAAGGGAGCCAAGGCTGTACTGACTTAGGGCGGGCAACTCGCAAATCCGCGCCTTTGCTGTCCTGGGCCCGTAAAGTGCTGCCCTCATTAGAATATTGCACCGGGAGGTGGCGGACTCTCTAGGCTCGAGGGTAAACCAGCCGTCCTATCGGCAGAGATAAGGGCAATCCCGAAGAGGATTAAGATTGTCTGATAACCGTCTCCGGGCTTGTATCTCAGCTGCCAGGCTATTCCCCTATAACTAGGCGCTAAGATATTTGCGATACAACAATTGAATAAAATGTACTAAATAATTTATAACTTATACTACTTGGTCTCTAACATATAGTTTATTCTGCTTCTAGACATAGGATAATACTATTCAGATTAAGATATAATAGAATAAATACCTTAATAAAGATATACTCTCATAGAACATTAATAAATATATAATAGAGAAAGATAAATAAAGATATAATATAATAGAGCGTTAATAAAGAAATAATAGAATAAATACATTAATTAAGATATAATAGAATATTAAAAAAAAAAAAAAAAAAAAAAAAAAAAAAAAAAAAAAAAAAAAAGGGGGGGGGCTTAGCTAGAATTTAATTTAACTTTGCTAGTTTTGTTTTGTCACAAGATATATATACAGGGTGTCCCGTAAATGTCTAGTCATATTGTGAGGGGTGATAGAGGACCTTTAGGGGAACAAAAAATGTTCTATGGCGATTTCCTGAATTCTCGCCCATAAGGGAGAAAACGTCGTTTTATTGTTTTTTCTAGACAAACATGGTTTTTAGAAGAATAAGCGTTGTAACTCCGACCCAGGTGGTACTACTAGAAAGGGAGTGAAACCAATCGAAAGCTGAGGGAATTTACTATAAGACTAGTTGGGAGTAAACGTAAAACTGAATGAATGTAAGTATGTATATCTTACCAAAAGAAAGCTATTCTAAATTTCCTGACATTTTATTGATATTTCTTTCCAGCGTTACTCCTCAATGGGCAGGATCTGAGATTTCCGGGTTTCAGAAAAACTTCCTCATTTAACCAGCTTTCCATTCATGTATCACAACCCTGTGTTATTGAAGTATTTGAACGGTTTAAGAACAAAAGTTTGAAAAAAAAACATGGATCTGTGAAAAGAAAATTATATTTTTTTCTTCAGTTTATTCAAAAAGCTGAAGAGAAAAATTTATTTTTATAAATGTTTACATAAATATTAAGTAAATATTTACTTAAAACAATAAAAAAAATTACTTCCAAGAATATAAAAAAAATCCTAAAACAGTAAATAAGTAAAATACACATTAATTTTGAATTTATTAATTCAGGTAACTAATACTGGGTCCAGGAGGCGGCCATTAAGGAACCATAACCATACATTAACCTCAAAAATTATTATTTTTACCTATATCACGCATTTGAAAACATTTTTACAGGACTATGTACATCTTATTTATGAGGGATAGAATTTTTAATTACCACAACAAAAACGCATGGGCTCACGAGAATCCCAGTGAGTTTCACAAGTGTAGCCATCAGTATCAATTCAAGGTTAAGCATTTGTTTTCTAAATATAAATACCTGTAAAAATGTTTTCAAATGCATGATCTAGGTAAAAATAGTAATTTTTTAGGTTAATGTATGGTTGGGGTTCATTAATGGCCACCTCCTGGACCCAGTATTAGTTACTGTAATTAACAAATTCAAATTATATGTGTATTTTATTTATTTACATTTTTAGGATTTTTTTATATTCGTGGAAGTAATTTTTTTTATTGTTTTAAGTAAATATTTACTTAATATTTATGTAAACATTTATAAAAATAAATTTTTCCCTTCAGCTTTTTGAATAAAGTGAGGAAAAAAATATCATTTTCTTTTCGCAGATCCATGTTTTTTTTCAAACTTTTGTTCTTAAACCGTTCAAATACTTCAATAACACAAGGTTGTGATACATGAATGGAAAGCTGGTTAAATGAGGAAGTTTTTCTGAAACCCGGAAATCTCAGATCCTGCCCATTGAGGAGTAACGCTGGAAAGAAATATCAATAAAATGTCAGGAAATTTAGAATAGCTTTCTTTTGGTAAGATATACATACTTACATTCATTCATTTTTATGTTTACTCCCAATTAGTCTTATAGTAAATTCCCTCAGCTTTCGATTGGTTTTACTCCCTTTCTAGTAGTACCAACTGGGACGGAGCTACAACGATTATTCTTTTCAAAACCACGTTTGTCTCGAAAAAACAATAAAACGACGTTTTCTCCCTTATGAGCGAGAATTCGGGAAATCGTCATAGAACATTTTTTGTTCCCCTAAGGGTCCTCTATCACCCCTCACAATATGACTAGACATTTACGGGACACCCTGTATATATATATATATATATATATATATATATATATATATACATATATATATATATATATATATATATATATATATATATATATATATATATATACATATACACATACATACATATATACACAAATACATACATGCAAGCATACAAATATGCATGCACACATGTACACACCTGCACACACACGCATATATAACATATAAATAAACAATGGTATATTTTTTATATAAATAGTAATGGTATATATAAACAAATCTCTATGGGTTGTTTTCACTCTTCTTCCTTTCTAAATGTATGCTATAATCTGGTTAGTAAGTTTGTCTTGTTTAGGTAGTTCAATATCTCATCGATATGTTTGCTTCCATCGCCGAGTAATTCAGTCATATTGTAAGGTAAGTCATAGTTTTGTCGCTGTAAACTTTCAGTAAGTATGTGCTTTAAAGTCAGCGGTGTGCTACACTGTGTACATGTCGGTCTGTCCTGTCTTGTCATGAGATAAGAGCGTGTCAGTAAGACACACAATTAAGACACTCATAGCGGCGAACCAGTCTTAAAATTCCAGTCTCATAGAATTCTGCCGCCGAGGCTTCAGCCATGTTGTCACGCACTCCTGCAGTTGTGACGCGTCGCTAGGCATTTGTAAGGTGGATGTGGAAACACCTCCCACTTGAAACTCCCACTATTTGTCGAGCTCGATTGGCTTTGTGTGGTCGGGCGGTGTTGTAAAGAAGCAAAATGTTTTAACTCAACTTTCCTTTGCGCTTGTTTTGAAGTGATCTTCTTTACTTTTCCTAGGTTTCACAATACCTTCCAGAGTTTATTTTCGAGTCACGTCCTAAAAAATCAACAAGAAGGACTCCTTTCCTGTCCCAAAAAAACAGACGCCATGATCTTTTTTGCAGATAACTTTGCTTGCATTTCCTTGGTTTTTAGGGGAATTAGTGTGCCCCCATTCCATAGACTGCAATTTGGTTACTCCTGCAACAATTCGATCGACTAGTGAGTCACCGACGGTCTTCTTTGATTTTCTCATCGACTTTAGTGACAATTTCATCGGTCACAATACTTGGCCGTCCACAGCTTTCTTCATCGTGGACATTAGTTCGGCGATTCTTCAACCTAATGAACCACGCGCTCCACCTTTAGTGATCACATCGTTCCCAAAAACCTCACAGAGTTGGCGATAAATCTCAACCGGTTTACGGTTCTTAACTAACAAAAACCGTACCGCCAATCGCACTTCACCGGACGCTGGATTTTCAATGGCAACTCACATTTAAAACTAGTATTGTACAGGAATGAGCAGCAATGATATACTACCACTACCACGGCTGAATAGACAATAAAAGGACGATCGTTCTGACACCAAGATGGCCGTGATGTCCCAGACCCTAGAGAGCAGAACGTATCCGACTTCTGGATAGCCCTCGTATCTTGAAAACGGTTGGCAAATCATGGTAATTGGACAGGAATGCCCGTATTCAGTTCATGTTGGCTGTTTTTGCAGACCCCAAGTGTTTGAATCAGTATGTCCTTATTGGTCGAATGATTGTTATGTATTTTGTATTTTTTTTTCTCTGTCAATAATTTAGGTGGGGTTCAAGGAGTTGTCTAAGTAGTCCGTATCTTTTGTTAAGTTTCTGTGTTTTCAGTGCCTCGTGTGAGGGTTCCATGTCAGTCCAGGTATAATCCTAGATATCGAACCTCGTTGGATACTGGCAGTGGAGTGTCTTTAAAAATCGACCCAGAAAAATGTGTTTACATTCTTCTGGGTTGATTTTTATTTTCCACTTTTCACTCTAATGTTCTAGCGCGGTATGATGTTCCCGGAGGTGTTGGGATGCTACAGAAGGTTGACAGTATCGTCTTCCAATAATTATTTTATTTACAATTTAAACACATAAGTACACGACTAAAATAAATATACTAAGTATGGGGTATCTCCGTGGTCTAGTGGCTAACGCCTTAGATTCATACGCAAGAGCTGGTGGGTTCGATCCCCACCGGCGGCAGGAATTTTCTCATCTCACGGCTCGTTGGGAAAATTCCTCCCTGCATCCTGGATGTCGGTGCTAATGGCCCAGCAAAATACTAAGTATTATTGATTAATATTTTGGGGAATTATTCATGAACTCTTCCATGAGTTGAGGTCATAAAATTTAATCTTTTAAAATTAGCTAAAAATTCATAATTAGGTCAACAGGTGGTAATTATATCGTAATTATAAAAAAAAAAGTCCGATTCGCAGGAACTGCGTCATCTTAGTGCGGTTCCGTTCTTATCTTTAGTGTTTATGAAGGCATAAAATAGAAACAGTTATTACTTTGTTTAGATCAATAGCGAAACACCTATCCAAATGAAATCTCAAACAAACCAGTCTTGAAAGGTCTTGATTTACAATCTTACCTGTATGGGTCAGCTATCCCATAAGTCGGGCAGAAAGGCCTCCGCTCAGAGGCATTTGGAAAGCCTTGGGATCTCTCTCTCTTTGAACGCTACATTTTTAACAATAAATTGATCTTCTTATTTTACTTAATCTGTTTTATTTTCAAATACATTATCCGACTATAAGCAATTTAAAAATAACAAGGAATAAAACAGACAAAAAGAACAGTTCGAATAAACGAAATCAATTACTTTAAAGTTTTAAGCACTTATTTCTCCGATTGACATCGCCTAATTAAAACTTTTTTAGCACCTTTTTTGTAGAGCATTTAGTAAGCTTTCGAATGGTAACCTTCTGCTTCCGAAGATTGTCAACGCTTTTCGAGATACTAACGAAAGTATACAAAGTTACCAAAACTTTTCTTGTCTGTTAATAAAATATTTTATTCTAACCTTTTCTTTTCTTCAAACGTAACCAAAATTTGAACATATTAGTATTGATGAAATTCGAACATGCAGAAAATGTTTCAACTGAATCCCATAGTTCTAAGTACCAAAATCAAAGACAAAAAGAACAGTTCGAATAAGCGAAATCAATTACTTTAAAGGTTTAAGCACTTATTTCTCCGATTGACATCGCCTAATCAAAACTTTCATTAGAACCATTTTTGTAGGGCATTTAGTAATCTTTCGAATGGTGATCTTAGGTTTCGCATGATTCTCAACCTTTTTCGAAATATTAAGGAAAGTATACAAAGTTACCAAAATTTTTTATGTCTGTTAATAAAATATTTTATTCTAACCCTTCCTTAACTCCAAACGTAACCAAAATTTCAACATATTAGTTTTAATGAAAGTAGAACATGCAGAAAATGTTTCAACTTAATCCATTGATTCTAAGTACCCAAACCAAAAACGGTATTCAAAATCTATTTTTCCAATTTTCTCGAAAACGGTTAAAGCTATCGCATTGAAAATGGTTTCATTCGTTTTCCCAGCCCAAGAAGCCTATAAAACGAGTACTTACAAGCTTATGAACTCAAAAACGTAAGCGTTACGATTTTTTCTGCGCGAATTTCGCCCCAAACGCCATCTTCCAGTAGGAGGATTCTGCTGGTTAACGAACTTGACCTTTCAAATTGAAGGCCGGATTTTTGTACCAAATTTCATCACAATCGGACCATTGGGGAAGCCAGAAATGAGCGAACAGACAAATATATAAATATATATATATATATATATATATATATACAAATTTTAACCACCGTTATTTTCGGTCTCTAGGGGTTCTGAAACGCGAAATTTTCTAGTCGGCACTACGGATTGTTTCATTGTATCAACATTATAAGCGGGGTTCCTCCCTATGGGGGAGGGAGGAACCGCGCTAAAAAGAACGAACCAGTGAAATGTTCTACTGTGACGATTCTGAATAAAGGGGGGGGGATATACGAAACACAGGAAAAACTCTTGTACAATTATTCCTTTTCATTCCGTTTTTTCTTCATAATTCCCGGAAAATCCAATTCAGTAATCAAGACAACAGAATATGCCACGGGACATTCTACGCTTCTACGAAATAAAATCCCCTTTTTATTTGGACGAAGCACGCCTTCAAAGTATGAAGGTATCAGTTGTCCTGAATTCTGACGAAAAAACAACGGAAATTTCCCATTCTCGGAAAATTCTTCATTTTTATAAAATTTCTAGAAAGTAGGGTATATATATATATATATATATATATATATATATATATATATATATATATATATATAATATAGTTGGTAACAGCTTTAAAAAGTCTTCATATATTTTATGTTCAAGTTATATCTTTAAAATATAGCATGACGAACTGAATAAAGCTGTCACCAATTACCTATAACATCTTAGTCTTTAAATTGGGATCAACACAATAAATATATATATATATATATATATATATATATATATATATGCAACCCGTTTGGATGTACGGATCAGAGCTCTGGTAAACTGCAAAAACATCGAACATCAGTAAGATCCAAACATTCCAATCCGAAGTCCTAAGAACAACAGGCAATGGGGTCTCCCGTGGTCTAGTGGCTAGCGCGCTAGATTCATATGCGGGAGATGGTGGGTGCGATCCCCACCGGCGGCAGGGTTTTTCTCATCTCATGGCTCGCTGAGAAAATTCCTGGCTGCACCCTGGATGTCGGCGCTTAACGGCCAAGATTTGTCGATGCACCGTAAAAGAAAAAAAAAAAAAGCTTGGGAAGGCCTCTTTGAACGTCATCTAAGCGTCCTTTTAACGTTAATAGAGGATGGAGTTTGAAGGCCTGGAGCACAGAACCCTCATATTGAATCGTATATCATATTACCAAAGGCATCCCTATGCAGAATGTAATAACCCAAAAAGAAATGTGTGTACATATATGTATATATATATATATATATATATATATATATATATATATATATATATAAATATATATATATATTAAAAAAATACGACTCTATGTCAAAGCAAACACTAGAAAGAATTGTTAGTTAACTAAAACGCTTTAACCTAAGGCCAAGGAAAATAACTATTTTTTTTTTAACTAAGTGTTCTTATTTAATGTTTTTTTTTTTAAACAAAAATTTCCGATTAAATCAACATTTAATCTGAGGAGGCTGCCTTACTGGGACACGTTTTGCGGAAGAAGCCACATCTTTTTTCCAAAGAGCATGTCAAACATTCAAAATATAGTGTTTTCCGAAAATCTGAGGTTTTCTCTTAGCCGAACTAATATTTGAGTCCAGATCGCTTCGAAGTTTTGACTCAGTTCTTGAAGAACTTGAGTGATATGGCTCTACCACTTAGCCCAACTTTACCATTCTATTATTTAATATAATAATTATTTTAAGCCGTTGAATGAATCCGTTCCCGTTGATCTCCGAAGTTATGCAATGTCGGGCGTACCTGAAGGGGATAACCGTTGTTGATACGTCGTTAAACAAAACAAAATACAAAAAAAAAAAAATAATAATTATTTTATCCGGGAATTACCAGTTCTTTGGAGAACTTGTGTCAAATAAATAAACAAACAGAACAAGTAACCGCATTTACAAATCTTGAGTGTGTATGAAACATTTTGACGTGATAAACGATTTTCGAGCCTTTAGGGAATTTAGGGTCCTCATGGGAAGTACTATCAGAGCTCGCCAGATGGTGTTGTGGTCGAATCCCACTCAGAGCATAAACCTCACGGTTCCCATCAAAACCCTAACCACAAGCCAATATCTTATATTTCTCTCTTCTCATTTCACACACCCACCATTTCCCGCAATGGCTCTACAAGTCGGAGGGGAAGATTTTCTCTCAATTAGTAATAAATTTCAAGTTATTTCGAAAACATTGTAGCCACAAGTCTATAAATATACAAATACAATATTTCATTTATATGTCTGGTATAACCTAATATAAACAGAGCCAGTTGTATGCTAATCGCTCCATGAGAAGGTCGCGAGTTATGCATGGTTTTTTTTTTTTTTTACCCCACGGTGTAGTTAACGAATAACTTTTTCGCTCTTCTAATAAATCTTCACGGCTCGATCACTTTTATGTTACGGCTTTCCAAGTGACAAAATGGCCTGAAAACAGTCCAGAAAAGATTTTCTCTTTGATTTTAGGCTACCAACTGGTGAAAGCTCAGGTGGCATTTAGTGCCTATTTTAAGAACATACCAAAACCACTGAAGACACTCATGCTTGTTGTTTTGGGACTGAATCAACTCCTGATGGACCTTCAACATGTTTCATTACCTTGGACAAACCCGTGAAATGTTCATTTTGTGATAAGAAGGATGACTGGAAGACAAAAACGCTATGTTCTGTGTGTAGAAAGGTGATGTGCCACGATTACCGATCCCTAAAATATGTGAAATTTTAACGAGTCTCATTTAGACGGGACATTTTTTTTTTTTTATAAAGTTCCAATTTTTTATGGCTTTTGATCATTCTAGTTTATTGTTCGTAACAAATATTTCCAGTCTGTTAATATTTTGTTCAGTATAATTATTTGGTTTATGAACAATATTGAATTTCAGGATTTTATATATATTTTGTGAATTTTTAATAAATAGTTTGCAGATTTATCACAGTTTGAATTTATTTCTCGATTTTCCTGTTCTATGCATTGTTGTTGTATAAAAATGCAAAGGAAAAAATTGAAATGTATTTATTTCAAAATTTTTCAAAGTATGGGGTAAAATTTACCCCACGGTGTCATTAACTTAGATGCCAATGGCAGTGTCAATCCAGGGTTGAGGCGTGACTCCTTCCCAAGGGTCGTGGGTTCGATTCCCACCAGTGGTAGCTTTTCTTTGTAAAAAAGAAAATACATCAGCCCTATCCTGGCTAGAACAGGGTGTTGACCTATAGATAAATAAGTGCTAAAATTCTGAGTTAATTATAATGGACGTTAAAATTTGAATAAATAAGTATTAAATAAAGCCATAATTTTTGTAACTTTGCAACAAAACTGGATATACACAAATAAAATTCTTAAAACACCAAACCTTTACATTTATACTTCGGCAGTCTAAAATAGGCTTTTCACCTTAAAAAAAAAATACACTTATTTTCCAAAAAACTTTCATTTTATCTATATTTAACAATGATTTAAGGAATAAATGTCCAATTTTAAACGAAAGAAACAACCACGTATTTTTGATGAAATTGTTGCCGGGGTGCATTTTATAACAGGCATTCATTTCTTATCATTCTTCAATGGATTTCAAAAACCTACGCAGTGTGGCCAAAAGACATTTCATGTTTCAAAAAAGGCTACAGCCTCCAAATCTTAATAGATTTTTTTTTTTTTTTTTTTTTTTTTTTTTTTTTAATGAAAGCTAATAAAATTTAGAACAACTTTGCATGATTTTTGTTTTTTGTTTCCCCTGTTTATTAAATTACGTGTAAATAAATCATGAACTTTAACAATTGAACGTAATATATTTTATTTTTCATATCAACTTAATATCAACACTAATATCGTTAAAATTAAACATTCAAATCCTGATTAGACTTGGAAAAAATCAGACTGACATCTTCACAACGTAAATTCATGTTAATTGAACAATGAGATAATAGAAATAATGTGATTTTTGAATGATTTGAAAGTAGATTTGGATTTTTTCCAAGTCTAAATCACGATTTAAATGTTTCATTTTAACGATATCAGAACCCCTAGAGAACGAAAATAACTAAATATATATATATATATATATATATATATATATATATATATATATATATATATATATGTGTTTATTGGGCTTGGCAAGCCCAGGGAGTCAAGTATGTGGTATGCACCCTTGCAACCGTGACCTACTTGGGATCTTAAATTATTTCATGAAAGGTCTAACCAAAATTATACCTGTTTCTATTTCAACCTTTCCAAATGACATTAAGGATAAGAACGGAACTGTGCTAAGATGATGCAGTTCCTGGGAGTTGGACTTTTTACTGATTTCAATCAATTTCTCTGAATTCTTTTTGTTTTGTTTTTTTACCTGGATCATTTTGAGGGCCGAATTCTTTTTCGCGGAATGAACAATGCTGAAAAATATTCAAATGAATAGGGATCAGAGAAAATTTTTCCAATGAAAGTGTTAAGTACACGAGGAGCCCTTTATTCAACACAGATGAGGTTGAATTGGCCATGAAAAAGGAAAGAAGAATTAAATGACTTGTTAATTTTCTTGGTAGTTTTTATTCAGGAGCCAACAACTTCTATTCATCACGCCGAGCTCTTAGCCTGCTCAATGAGCCCGCAATAATTTCTTCAAAAATGGAGTACTCATTCTTTTATTCCGCCTCATTGAAGTCTACCAAGAAGTACCGAGGGAGGCTCGAATTTCAGAAAGCACAGAGAAGAAGTAGAGAGAGAGCAAACGGTATAATTGGAATAAGTGGGCGGGTTGAAAGAGCCCCTATAATTTTGCTGAATAAAACTGCCCCCACCCCCTCTAGGGCTTAAATGGCCATTGTTCTACCACAAGTGGTAGATTCTTATTTTCCCCAAGACGAATGCCCCATTATTCAACTTTGGGGGGGGGGGGGGGTTCAATGACTCTAAGATTTCGACATAAAACATGAGATTTCTTTTTAGTTCTTTGAAAATACAAAAAAAAAAAAAAATTCTTTCAATATTTTTCAAAGTTATTTCCTTGAGTAACTTTGCATGGAAAACGGATTTTTTTTTAATTGAAATATTTTTTTTTAAGAAGTGGAAATATTTTTTTAAGATGATAGGCTTCAAATTGGGGTCGAGCAATTATTCCCCCAGAAGAATTTTTGTTTTCTATATCGTTAGGTACGATGTGAGTATGCTAAAACCAAGTTTATTTCCTCGAATGCTGAGTGGAGGTTTAGACGTTTTTTCAGTATTCTTAATTAATTTGTTAACTATTGATTTTTGGCAAAAAAACTTCAAATGGACGCCTTTAAACGATAAGGAACCAAGCACCACGAAATTGAGTTTTTGGTGCTTTTAAATGGACTTAAGTTTAAAAAAATAAAAATTATAATTTTGTATATATATATCTTCTGGGGGCGAGGTTAGCTCAGTGGTAAAGCACTGGACTAATAGGATGAACGACCTGAGTTCAAATCCCGAGCAAACGCTTAAGATTTTTTCTTCTAGTGTCTTCGTTCATGGGTTGAATTCGGCCTCCCTGACCGTCCCTAGGCCAGCCTTTCATTAATTTATTAATGGGTATCTGCAAATGACCCTAGCAGTCGAAGCAGCAAGGGGAAAATCAGGTGGTCGGAGCATAGTACTGACCACACTATCTTCCTAGTGTGCCGTGTGGTCATGAATCAGATACCTCTATAGTATCTGCCCCTCAGGGCCCTCGAGGCCTGATACGGGACTGATATATATATATATATATATATATATATATATATATATATATATATATATATATATATATATATATATCTTCTAAAAAATCTCTTCTTGTTTGTCCCCAACATGGGCTTACATAAGGGGGGCTGAGGGGGCCGATTAAGTCATAAACCCTTTAAAAATAAATTAAATAACTTGCTAAATAGCTAATAACTTAGCTCATAAAAAAAAAAAAATTATTTTGGGTATAATAGCATTTTAGTTGGCTAAAATTATTCCATGTTCTAGATTGTTAGTATTCTATAGCCCGGAAATGGTCCGAGCCCCCTCTCCCTGAAATAATTTCCTATATACGCCCATGGTCCCCAAGAACTTATGCAAGAGAAGATCCGATTCCAATTGATTTTCTCAAGGAAGTGTAGTTTCTGCATGATATCAAGAAATGTTCCACTGTCCATTGCTCTCCTATGTCGCAGCTGCATGTAGGTGGATATAGGTTAAGGAAGAGATGTTCATGGCTGAGCTGGCAGTGTCCGATTCTTAATCTGCACAGAACAACTTCTTCTCTCCTACAGTACAGCTGCATGTAGGTGGATATAGGTTAAGGAAGAGATGTTCATGGCTGAGCTGGCAGTGTCCGATTCTTAATCTGCACAGAACAACTTCTTCTCTCCTACAGTACAGCTGCATGTAGGTGGATATAGGTTAAGGAAGAGATGTTCATGGCTGAGCTGGCAGTGTCCGATTCTTAATCTGCACAGAACAACTTCTTCTCCCCTACAGTACAGCTGCATGTAGGTGGATATAGGTTAAGGAAGAGATGTTCATGGCTGAGCTGGCAGTGTCCGATTCTTAATCTGCACAGAACAACTTCTTCTCTCCTACACTACAGCTGCATGTAGGTGGATATAGGTTAAGGAAGAGATGTTCATGGCTGAGCTGGCAGTGTCCGATTCTTAATCTGCACAGAACAACTTCTTCTCTCCTACACTACAGCTGCATGTAGGTGGATATAGGTTAAGGAAGAGATGTTCATGGCTGAGCTGGCAGTGTCCGATTCTTAATCTGCACAGAACAACTTCTTCTCTCCTACACTACAGCTGCATGTAGGTGGATATAGGTTAAGGAAGAGATGTTCATGGCTGAGCTGGCAGTGTCCGATTCTTAATCTGCACGGAACAACTTCTTCTCTCCTACACTACAGCTGCATGAAGGTGGATATAGGTTAAGGAAGAGATGTTCATGGCTGAGCTGGCAGTGTCCGATTCTTAATCTGCACAGAACAACTTCTTCTCCCCTACAGTACAGCTGCATGAAGGTGGATATAGGTTAAGGAAGAGATGTTCATGGCTGAGCTGGCAGTGTCCGATTCTTAATCTGCACAGAACAACTTCTTCTCCCCTACAGTACAGCTGCATGTAGGTGGATATAGGTTAAGGAAGAGATGTTCATGGCTGAGCTGGCAGTGTCCGATTCTTAATATGCACAGAACAACTTCTTCTCTCCAACACTACAGCTGCATGAAGGTGGATATAGGTTAAGGAAGAGATGTTCATGGCTGAGCTGGCAGTGTCCGATTCTTAATATGCACAGAACAACTTCTTCTCTCCTACACTACAGCTGCATGAAGGTGGATATAGGTTAAAGAAGAGATGTTCATGGCAGAGCTGGCAGTGCCCGATTTTTAATCTGCACAGAACAACTTCTTCTCTCCTACACTACAGCTGCATGAAGGTGAATATAGGTTGAGGAAGAGATGTTCATGGCTGAGGAGGCAGTATCCGATTCTTAATCTGCACAGAACACCTTCTTCTCTCCTTGAAGAACGTTCACTTGTGTCCCGTCGTTTCGGAATGTCCTTTATTTTCCTGAGACTTTCTCATCGTTTTCAAGCCACTTATTGTTCCAGAGCCTGGAACAATATATATATATATATATATATATATATATATATATATATATATATATATATATATATATATATATATATATATATATATGTATGTATGTATGTATGTATATATAGGTAAATTATCGAGGTATTTATTAAAATACACAAAACCCTACGTCCTGCTGAGCTGTTGAAATATAAATGTATTGTTAATTTAATAAATGGATTAATTCTCTGATAAATTTTAACACTGATAACACAGCCACACAAAAAAAAAAAGTTCGGACCCAGAGAGCAGACCATGTTTACTATATGTTTTTTATTTACCCCTCCCCCCAAAAAAACAACTCATAATTTAGAATATTTTACACTATAAAATTTGTATTCGAGTCGTTAACCATAATAAACTTTTTCCTGTGTGCTTCCTTTTAGTGCTTAAAAATAATAATTTTTTGAGACCTAAATGAACTCTATTGGTACTTTTGGAGAGAAGTTTTAGCCCTTTAAATGTATGACTTTTTTGTTTTTTTTTTTTTTAAAAAAACGCGTTTTTGTTTATATTTTTGTTTTTAATATGTTTTCTAACGCATTCAATCTTTGAGTTTTTATACAAAAATTGACCCAAGGGCTTCGGAGATGATTCTCGAATAGATGCAATCGTTAATACAAATCTTCAGAAATCTCCCCAGATTTTATTCGAGCAAGGTATCAATTGAAGTAAATTAAATAAACGAACTAAAATAAATTAAATAAGCTTCCATTTTCGAACTATGTTTTTAAAAATTTGCCTAAATTTTTATTTAAGTATCCTCTATGCATTGGAAAAAGATAGGACCCTCCAAGCGATACTCGTTGTCGAGAAATTGAGCCTGAATGATCCACTTTTTAACATGGGAGAAATAGGCAGTATCCATGTTTAATTAGTAAAAAAGAGAGTTCGCTTACCATTTTTCTGGAAAATTAGTATATGATACATAATAGCAAACCTAATCTTGCAGACATGAGTTTTAATAGGGCTTGTTTTACTTGTTTTCGGGATATAAACACTCGAATTGTCAATCCCGTGTTGTTTGCTTTGAGGACATTATTAAAAAAAAAAATATTGATTGCATCCTCAATGCCTAAGTACAGTGCTGAAATGGTAAATTAACATAATTATTTGTGTTCGGTTCGGGCAGGAGGTTGGGACTCCCATGAATATATTATTTCTTGTCGAGATCCTTAAATGTATTCAGTGCTAGAAGAAATACGCTAATTATCTATAGATAATGTTGGAAATTCCTTTCCGTGCTTCTAGCACGATATGTAAGGGATGAAGAAGGTTCTGGTGTATTTTTACGTTCTTGTATATTTATCCTGCAAATGATATACAATCTGAATTACATTTGCACGCAATAAAAAAAGGAACAAGGTGATTATCTCAGGATTTGCATATATATTTTTCCAATGTATGCTAACCACTCAGTTCTTAGCATGGATTGGAAGACCTATGGAAAATAGGGTTTCTAGGTCAATCACATTTAACTCACTACCTTCCATGTCAACTTGAAACTATTTTTAAAGTGATATCTGTAATCGTTTTCGAGAATCATTGAAATGCCTAATTTTCATTTTGGGTATTCAGATACGATTGATTCTGTTGGAACTTTTCCAGATCTTCGAAATTCAAGAAACAGAAACATGTTTAATAATGGACATGTGGGGTCTTCCGTGGTCTAGTGGCTATCGCCTTAGATTCAAAAGCGGGGATGGTGAGTTCAATCTCCACCGGCGCACAGTGTAACGTCCAAAGGACAAAAAACATTTTATTGCTACATTATATGTTACAGTTATATTATATTTTATAATATTGTTATTAATAATATTATTACCTGCTATAATATTTCTATTAATATTACAAATATTACAATTAATATTATTATAGCCGTATAGTATGCATTATTATACTGTTGTTACCTTGTTTTGAGTTGATTTCAATTAATAGAAATGTTTATTTGACAATAACTAGTGGTTAATGATTTTTGTCCATAATCTCCACTACTTCGTTACACTGTGCGGCGGCAGGAATTTTCTAATCCCACGGCTCGTTGGGAAAATTCCTCGCTGCACCCTGGATGTCGGCGCTAATGGCCTAGTTGTCGAAGCGCCGTTAGAAAAAATAACAAAACGGTTTAGGATCTTAGTATACCTTCTAAAATAAATCTTTGTAAGTAGAAGGTAACCAATCGGAAGGTTACTAAATTCCCTACAAAAAAGGTTTTCGATGGGGCAATGTAAATCCGAGAAAAAGTTGCTTAAAACTTCAAAATTATTAGTTTTGTTCTTTTTGACTGGGTTTTGTATCTACATAACTTTTTAAGTTAATTTTTTTTTAATTCCATTTAACAGTAAAATGAGTATTTTAGTAAAAAAATGTAGGAAAATGAGGAACATTGTTATAGTGTTTCCAAGAGCGAACGTTGAAAATGAGGATGCAGTAATTTCCGCTTAGGATACAATCAGTTTCCTGTTATAGCCCTTAAAATCTAAAATTAATTCTCTTTGAGATATTACTTTTTCAAAGATCAAAACCTACCGTGTCCATTCTTTTACCAACGGCACTAGGGATATAAACGGAGCCGCGTAAAGATGACGCAGTTTGTGCGAGGCACAATTTTTCTGTTTTTGACGAAGTGATAATTTTTCATATATCAGAACAGGTTTTACTGAATTTTAGTAGTATAATGACAATGAAATGTGTAAAATAAAAACTGTTAAAGCGTTTTGGTACATTTTTTCGTGTTTTTTCTTGCGTAGTTAGGTTGAACTGAAACTGTATGTGAAGTTTCACGAAAATCAGAGTTTGTGTCCTAATTTCTCAGAATTACCTTGGTGAGGAACCCTGCTTACAACGTATAACTCATGACCAAATCCGGAAGTGCCGACTAGAATATTTTACGTTTCAGAACACCTACAGAACGAAAATACGGGGGTTCAACTTTGTATATATATATATATATATATATATATATATATATATATATATATATATATATATATATATATATATATTAATTAATCAGTCCCGTAACAGGCCACAAGGGCCCAGAGGGGCAGATACTGTAGAGGTATCTGATTCTTGACCGTACGGCACACTAGGGAGATAGTGTGGTCAACACTATGCTCCGGCCGCCTGATTTTCCCCTCGGCTGCTTCGACTACAAGAGTCATTAGCACCCAAGGTACCCATTATTAATTAAATTAATTAAAGGCTGGGTGAGCCTAGGGACGATCTGGGACCCCAAATCCAAACCTGGTCCTCCAGTTCATTAGTCGAGTGCTCTACCACTGAGCTAACCTCGCCCCCAAATATATATATATATATATATATATATATATATATATATATATATATAGGGTAAACCGGACAGTTATTGACACCGTTAAGACTAAAGTTATGTGGCGAAATTAAAAAAAAAATACTTTGTATGAAGGGATCAATCTGAAACTTGCTATAGCTCCTCTTTATCTATCCTTTGAAAGACTCAAGTGAACTTTTCGTTTAAAAGTTCAATAAATTTTATCATATGGCAGTATTTATGGTAAAAAGTGCAAAATCTAGTTATTGACACCCTATGGATGGGTTATTGACACCACAGTTATTGACACCCACTGTACTCTTAAAATTTTTTTTTCTTATGTTATAATAGGTCATTCATTATAAGGAAATAATATCAAAAACATATCATAAACTTTAATTTAATATAAAACGCAATTAAAATATTTCTTCTTTTTTTAACATTACCAATATAACTAGTAAAAAAAAATAGATAAAAAATGCTGGTAGGTATAATGTAACATGAAATAAAATAATTAATTTACATTTCATCATCATCATTTATATCTCCATCAAACTCCAGGATGTAACACGCAGGACAAACAAATTCATCAGACTCGTCACTTTCAGGGATATGTTCATATCCTTTCAAACATAATGACCAATCAAAATAAATTACTTTTACAATACTGCCACATTTAAAACGTAAGGTTAGTTTTTTTTTTTTTTTGTTTGTTCAATTTTCCTTTGAGGAATTTTACCATTGTTCTCCCGCTCCAATCTCTTTGCTTCCGTTTTTTTCTGAAAGTTTTCTTTTTTTCTTCTATATCGGCTTTCAGCCGATAAATGAGTAATTTGAATGTTTCTTTTCGGATATTCTGGCCAGTATAGCAATTAAGCCAAGGGCAGCCTTTCGTGGCCAGATGGATCAAACTGATTCCCTTTGGATATCCAGGAGGAGTTGTTGTTAATAATAAATATGTGGCAGGCATAGTTTCAGGGTGTGGTATGACTTTCAGTAACTTCTTGAAGTTTTGAAATGACGTTCCCTAACCACTTTCTAACATTAGCTTCAGAAACACATGCGCTGGCCCAGTAACGGCTTCGGAAATCCTCTCTTTATGGAGGGGTGCCTTCGTAAGATAGCCTTGTGCCAGGCAACACCAGGAAAATTACCCTTAAAGGGAGTGCTCATATGTTTAAATTCAATAAATTCTTTTAGGGGTTGTAAAATGTAATTTTTCTTCCTCATGAATCCCTTTTTCACATATTTTTTATCCGTTCGTTTTCATCCGAAAGAATTGACCGTGGTCCAAACGATGATTTTACAAATTTATCACTTAATCTGCAGATTTGCCCGAGGAACTCCAAATCCTTTGGATGCCGATTTTATATATATATTGTCCATAATCTCCACTACTTCGTTACACTGTGCGGCGGCAGGAATTTTCTAATCCCACGGCTCGTTGGGAAAATTCCTGGCTGCACCCTGGATGTCGGCGCTAATGGCCTAGTTGTCGAAGCGCCGTTAGAAAAAATAACAAAACGGTTTAGGATCTTAGTATACCTTCTAAAATAAATCTTTGTAAGTAGAAGGTAACCAATCGGAAGCTTACTAAATTCCCTACAAAAAAGGTTTTCGGGCAATGTAAATCCGAGAAAAAGTTGCTTAAAACTTCAAAATTATTAGATTTGTTCTTTTTGACTGGGGTTTGTATCTACATAACTTTTTAAGTTAATTTTTTTTTTAATTCCATTTAACAGTAAAATGAGTATTTTAGTAAAAAAATGTAGGAAAATGAGGAACATTGTTATAGTGTTTCCAAGAGCGAACGTTGAAAATGAGGATGCAGTAATTTCCGCTTAGGATACAATCAGTTTCCTGTTATAGCCCTTAAAATCTAAAATTAATTCTCTTTGAGATATTACTTTTTCAAAGATCAAAACCTACCGTGTCCATTATTTTACCAACGGCACTAGGGATATAAACGGAGCCGCGTAAAGATGACGCAGTTTGTGCGAGGCACAATTTTTCTGTTTTTGACGAAGTGATAATTTTTCATATATCAGAACAGGTTTTACTGAATTTTAGTAGTATAATGACAATGAAATGTGTAAAATAAAAACTGTTAAAGCGTTTTGGTACATTTTTTCGTGTTTTTTCTTGCGTAGTTAGGTTGAACTGAAACTGTATGTGAAGTTTCACGAAAATCAGAGTTTGTGTCCTAATTTCTCAGAATTACCTTGGTGAGGAACCCTGCTTACAACGTATAACTCATGACCAAATCCGGAAGTGCCGACTAGAATATTTTACGTTTCAGAACACCTACAGAACGAAAATACGGGGGTTCAACTTTGTATATATATATATATATATATATATATATATATATATATATATATATATATATATATATATTAATTAATCAGTCCCGTAACAGGCCACAAGGGCCCAGAGGGGCAGATACTGTAGAGGTATCTGATTCTTGACCGTACGGCACACTAGGGAGATAGTGTGGTCAACACTATGCTCCGGCCGCCTAATTTTCCCCTCGGCTGCTTCGACTGCAAGAGTCATTAGCACCCAAGGTACCCATTATTAATTAAATTAATTAAAGGCTGGGTGAGCCTAGGGACGATCTGGGACCCCAAATCCAAACCTGGTCCTCCAGTTCATTAGTCGAGTGCTCTACCACTGAGCTAACCTCGCCCCCAAATATATATATATATATATATATATATATATATATATATATATAGGGTAAACCGGACAGTTATTGACACCGTTAAGACTAAAGTTATGTGGCGAAATTAAAAAAAAAATACTTTGTATGAAGGGATCAATCTGAAACTTGCTATAGCTCCTCTTTATCTATCCTTTGAAAGACTCAAGTGAACTTTTCGTTTAAAAGTTCAATAAATTTTATCATATGGCAGTATTTATGGTAAAAAGTGCAAAATCTAGTTATTGACACCCTATGGATGGGTTATTGACACCACAGTTATTGACACCCACTGTACTCTTAAAATTTTTTTTTCTTATGTTATAATAGGTCATTCATTATAAGGAAATAATATCAAAAACATATCATAAACTTTAATTTAATATAAAACGCAATTAAAATATTTCTTCTTTTTTTAACATTACCAATATAACTAGTAAAAAAAAAATAGATAAAAAATGCTGGTAGGTATAATGTAACATGAAATAAAATAATTAATTTACATTTCATCATCATCATTTATATCTCCATCAAACTCCAGGATGTAACACGCAGGACAAACAAATTCATCAGACTCGTCACTTTCAGGGATATGTTCATATCCTTTCAAACATAATGACCAATCAAAATAAATTACTTTTACAATACTGCCACATTTAAAACGTAAGGTTAGTTTTTTGTTTTTTTTGTTTGTTCAATTTTCCTTTGAGGAATTTTACCATTGTTCTCCCGCTCCAATCTCTTTGCTTCCGTTTTTTTCTGAAAGTTTTCTTTTTTTCTTCTATATCGGCTTTCAGCCGATAAATGAGTAATTTGAATGTTTCTTTTCGGATATTCTGGCCAGTATAGCAATTAAGCCAAGGGCAGCCTTTCGTGGCCAGATGGATCAAACTGATTCCCTTTGGATATCCAGGAGGAGTTGTTGTTAATAATAAATATGTGGCAGGCATAGTTTCAGGGTGTGGTATGACTTTCAGTAACTTCTTGAAGTTTTGAAATGACGTTCCCTAACCACTTTCTAACATTAGCTTCAGAAACACATGCGCTGGCCCAGTAACGGCTTCGGAAATCCTCTCTTTATGGAGGGGTGCCTTCGTAAGATAGCCTTGTGCCAGGCAACACCAGGAAAATTACCCTTAAAGGGAGTGCTCATATGTTTAAATTCAATAAATTCTTTTAGGGGTTGTAAAATGTAATTTTTCTTCCTCATGAATCCCTTTTTCACATATTTTTTATCCGTTCGTTTTCATCCGAAAGAATTGACCGTGGTCCAAACGATGATTTTACAAATTTATCACTTAATCTGCAGATTTGCCCGAGGAACTCCAAATCCTTTGGATGCCGATTTTATATATATATATATTGTCCATAATCTCCACTACTTCGTTACACTGTGCGGCGGCAGGAATTTTCTAATCCCACGGCTCGTTGGGAAAATTCCTGGCTGCACCCTGGATGTCGGCGCTAATGGCCTAGTTGTCGAAGCGCCGTTAGAAAAAATAACAAAACGGTTTAGGATCTTAGTATACCTTCTAAAATAAATCTTTGTAAGTAGAAGGTAACCAATCGGAAGCTTACTAAATTCCCTACAAAAAAGGTTTTCGGGCAATGTAAATCCGAGAAAAAGTTGCTTAAAACTTCAAAATTATTAGTTTTGTTCTTTTTGACTGGGGTTTGTATCTACATAACTTTTTAAGTTAATTTTTTTTTTAATTCCATTTAACAGTAAAATGAGTATTTTAGTAAAAAAATGTAGGAAAATGAGGAACATTGTTATAGTGTTTCCAAGAGCGAACGTTGAAAATGAGGATGCAGTAATTTCCGCTTAGGATACAATCAGTTTCCTGTTATAGCCCTTAAAATCTAAAATTAATTCTCTTTGAGATATTACTTTTTCAAAGATCAAAACCTACCGTGTCCATTCTTTTACCAACGGCACTAGGGATATAAACGGAGCCGCGTAAAGATGACGCAGTTTGTGCGAGGCACAATTTTTCTGTTTTTGACGAAGTGATAATTTTTCATATATCAGAACAGGTTTTACTGAATTTTAGTAGTATAATGACAATGAAATGTGTAAAATAAAAACTGTTAAAGCGTTTTGGTACATTTTTTCGTGTTTTTTCTTGCGTAGTTAGGTTGAACTGAAACTGTATGTGAAGTTTCACGAAAATCAGAGTTTGTGTCCTAATTTCTCAGAATTACCTTGGTGAGGAACCCTGCTTACAACGTATAACTCATGACCAAATCCGGAAGTGCCGACTAGAATATTTTACGTTTCAGAACACCTACAGAACGAAAATACGGGGGTTCAACTTTGTATATATATATATATATATATATATATATATATATATATATATATATATATTAATTAATCAGTCCCGTAACAGGCCACAAGGGCCCAGAGGGGCAGATACTGTAGAGGTATCTGATTCTTGACCGTACGGCACACTAGGGAGATAGTGTGGTCAACACTATGCTCCGGCCGCCTGATTTTCCCCTCGGCTGCTTCGACTACAAGAGTCATTAGCACCCAAGGTACCCATTATTAATTAAATTAATTAAAGGCTGGGTGAGCCTAGGGACGATCTGGGACCCCAAATCCAAACCTGGTCCTCCAGTTCATTAGTCGAGTGCTCTACCACTGAGCTAACCTCGCCCCCAAATATATATATATATATATATATATATATATATATATATATATATATAGGGTAAACCGGACAGTTATTGACACCGTTAAGACTAAAGTTATGTGGCGAAATTAAAAAAAAAATACTTTGTATGAAGGGATCAATCTGAAACTTGCTATAGCTCCTCTTTATCTATCCTTTGAAAGACTCAAGTGAACTTTTCGTTTAAAAGTTCAATAAATTTTATCATATGGCAGTATTTATGGTAAAAAGTGCAAAATCTAGTTATTGACACCCTATGGATGGGTTATTGACACCACAGTTATTGACACCCACTGTACTCTTAAATTTTTTTTTTCTTATGTTATAATAGGTCATTCATTATAAGGAAATAATATCAAAAACATATCATAAACTTTAATTTAATATAAAACGCAATTAAAATATTTCTTCTTTTTTTAACATTACCAATATAACTAGTAAAACAAAAATAGATAAAAAATGCTGGTAGGTATAATGTAACATGAAATAAAATAATTAATTTACATTTCATCATCATCATTTATATCTCCATCAAACTCCAGGATGTAACACGCAGGACAAACAAATTCATCAGACTCGTCACTTTCAGGGATATGTTCATATCCTTTCAAACATAATGACCAATCAAAATAAATTACTTTTACAATACTGCCACATTTAAAACGTAAGGTTAGTTTTTTTTTTTTTTTGTTTGTTCAATTTTCCTTTGAGGAATTTTACCATTGTTCTCCCGCTCCAATCTCTTTGCTTCCGTTTTTTTCTGAAAGTTTTCTTTTTTTCTTCTATATCGGCTTTCAGCCGATAAATGAGTAATTTGAATGTTTCTTTTCGGATATTCTGGCCAGTATAGCAATTAAGCCAAGGGCAGCCTTTCGTGGCCAGATGGATCAAACTGATTCCCTTTGGATATCCAGGAGGAGTTGTTGTTAATAATAAATATGTGGCAGGCATAGTTTCAGGGTGTGGTATGACTTTCAGTAACTTCTTGAAGTTTTGAAATGACGTTCCCTAACCACTTTCTAACATTAGCTTCAGAAACACATGCGCTGGCCCAGTAACGGCTTCGGAAATCCTCTCTTTATGGAGGGGTGCCTTCGTAAGATAGCCTTGTGCCAGGCAACACCAGGAAAATTACCCTTAAAGGGAGTGCTCATATGTTTAAATTCAATAAATTCTTTTAGGGGTTGTAAAATGTAATTTTTCTTCCTCATGAATCCCTTTTTCACATATTTTTTATCCGTTCGTTTTCATCCGAAAGAATTGACCGTGGTCCAAACGATGATTTTACAAATTTATCACTTAATCTGCAGATTTGCCCGAGGAACTCCAAATCCTTTGGATGCCGATTTTATATATATATTGTCCATAATCTCCACTACTTCGTTACACTGTGCGGCGGCAGGAATTTTCTAATCCCACGGCTCGTTGGGAAAATTCCTGGCTGCACCCTGGATGTCGGCGCTAATGGCCTAGTTGTCGAAGCGCCGTTAGAAAAAATAACAAAACGGTTTAGGATCTTAGTATACCTTCTAAAATAAATCTTTGTAAGTAGAAGGTAACCAATCGGAAGCTTACTAAATTCCCTACAAAAAAGGTTTTCGGGCAATGTAAATCCGAGAAAAAGTTGCTTAAAACTTCAAAATTATTAGATTTGTTCTTTTTGACTGGGGTTTGTATCTACATAACTTTTTAAGTTAATTTTTTTTTTAATTCCATTTAACAGTAAAATGAGTATTTTAGTAAAAAAATGTAGGAAAATGAGGAACATTGTTATAGTGTTTCCAAGAGCGAACGTTGAAAATGAGGATGCAGTAATTTCCGCTTAGGATACAATCAGTTTCCTGTTATAGCCCTTAAAATCTAAAATTAATTCTCTTTGAGATATTACTTTTTCAAAGATCAAAACCTACCGTGTCCATTATTTTACCAACGGCACTAGGGATATAAACGGAGCCGCGTAAAGATGACGCAGTTTGTGCGAGGCACAATTTTTCTGTTTTTGACGAAGTGATAATTTTTCATATATCAGAACAGGTTTTACTGAATTTTAGTAGTATAATGACAATGAAATGTGTAAAATAAAAACTGTTAAAGCGTTTTGGTACATTTTTTCGTGTTTTTTCTTGCGTAGTTAGGTTGAACTGAAACTGTATGTGAAGTTTCACGAAAATCAGAGTTTGTGTCCTAATTTCTCAGAATTACCTTGGTGAGGAACCCTGCTTACAACGTATAACTCATGACCAAATCCGGAAGTGCCGACTAGAATATTTTACGTTTCAGAACACCTACAGAACGAAAATACGGGGGTTCAACTTTGTATATATATATATATATATATATATATATATATATATATATATATATATATATATATATATTAATTAATCAGTCCCGTAACAGGCCACAAGGGCCCAGAGGGGCAGATACTGTAGAGGTATCTGATTCTTGACCGTACGGCACACTAGGGAGATAGTGTGGTCAACACTATGCTCCGGCCGCCTGATTTTCCCCTCGGCTGCTTCGACTACAAGAGTCATTAGCACCCAAGGTACCCATTATTAATTAAATTAATTAAAGGCTGGGTGAGCCTAGGGACGATCTGGGACCCCAAATCCAAACCTGGTCCTCCAGTTCATTAGTCGAGTGCTCTACCACTGAGCTAACCTCGCCCCCAAATATATATATATATATATATATATATATATATATATATATATATATATATATATAGGGTAAACCGGACAGTTATTGACACCGTTAAGACTAAAGTTATGTGGCGAAATTAAAAAAAAAATACTTTGTATGAAGGGATCAATCTGAAACTTGCTATAGCTCCTCTTTATCTATCCTTTGAAAGACTCAAGTGAACTTTTCGTTTAAAAGTTCAATAAATTTTATCATATGGCAGTATTTATGGTAAAAAGTGCAAAATCTAGTTATTGACACCCTATGGATGGGTTATTGACACCACAGTTATTGACACCCACTGTACTCTTAAAATTTTTTTTTCTTATGTTATAATAGGTCATTCATTATAAGGAAATAATATCAAAAACATATCATAAACTTTAATTTAATATAAAACGCAATTAAAATATTTCTTCTTTTTTTAACATTACCAATATAACTAGTAAAAAAAAAAAGATAAAAAATGCTGGTAGGTATAATGTAACATGAAATAAAATAATTAATTTACATTTCATCATCATCATTTATATCTCCATCAAACTCCAGGATGTAACACGCAGGACAAACAAATTCATCAGACTCGTCACTTTCAGGGATATGTTCATATCCTTTCAAACATAATGACCAATCAAAATAAATTACTTTTACAATACTGCCACATTTAAAACGTAAGGTTAGTTTTTTTTTTTTTTTGTTTGTTCAATTTTCCTTTGAGGAATTTTACCATTGTTCTCCCGCTCCAATCTCTTTGCTTCCGTTTTTTTCTGAAAGTTTTCTTTTTTTCTTCTATATCGGCTTTCAGCCGATAAATGAGTAATTTGAATGTTTCTTTTCGGATATTCTGGCCAGTATAGCAATTAAGCCAAGGGCAGCCTTTCGTGGCCAGATGGATCAAACTGATTCCCTTTGGATATCCAGGAGGAGTTGTTGTTAATAATAAATATGTGGCAGGCATAGTTTCAGGGTGTGGTATGACTTTCAGTAACTTCTTGAAGTTTTGAAATGACGTTCCCTAACCACTTTCTAACATTAGCTTCAGAAACACATGCGCTGGCCCAGTAACGGCTTCGGAAATCCTCTCTTTATGGAGGGGTGCCTTCGTAAGATAGCCTTGTGCCAGGCAACACCAGGAAAATTACCCTTAAAGGGAGTGCTCATATGTTTAAATTCAATAAATTCTTTTAGGGGTTGTAAAATGTAATTTTTCTTCCTCATGAATCCCTTTTTCACATATTTTTTATCCGTTCGTTTTCATCCGAAAGAATTGACCGTGGTCCAAACGATGATTTTACAAATTTATCACTTAATCTGCAGATTTGCCCGAGGAACTCCAAATCCTTTGGATGCCGATTTTATATATATATTGTCCATAATCTCCACTACTTCGTTACACTGTGCGGCGGCAGGAATTTTCTAATCCCACGGCTCGTTGGGAAAATTCCTGGCTGCACCCTGGATGTCGGCGCTAATGGCCTAGTTGTCGAAGCGCCGTTAGAAAAAATAACAAAACGGTTTAGGATCTTAGTATACCTTCTAAAATAAATCTTTGTAAGTAGAAGGTAACCAATCGGAAGCTTACTAAATTCCCTACAAAAAAGGTTTTCGGGCAATGTAAATCCGAGAAAAAGTTGCTTAAAACTTCAAAATTATTAGATTTGTTCTTTTTGACTGGGGTTTGTATCTACATAACTTTTTAAGTTAATTTTTTTTTTAATTCCATTTAACAGTAAAATGAGTATTTTAGTAAAAAAATGTAGGAAAATGAGGAACATTGTTATAGTGTTTCCAAGAGCGAACGTTGAAAATGAGGATGCAGTAATTTCCGCTTAGGATACAATCAGTTTCCTGTTATAGCCCTTAAAATCTAAAATTAATTCTCTTTGAGATATTACTTTTTCAAAGATCAAAACCTACCGTGTCCATTCTTTTACCAACGGCACTAGGGATATAAACGGAGCCGCGTAAAGATGACGCAGTTTGTGCGAGGCACAATTTTTCTGTTTTTGACGAAGTGATAATTTTTCATATATCAGAACAGGTTTTACTGAATTTTAGTAGTATAATGACAATGAAATGTGTAAAATAAAAACTGTTAAAGCGTTTTGGTACATTTTTTCGTGTTTTTTCTTGCGTAGTTAGGTTGAACTGAAACTGTATGTGAAGTTTCACGAAAATCAGAGTTTGTGTCCTAATTTCTCAGAATTACCTTGGTGAGGAACCCTGCTTACAACGTATAACTCATGACCAAATCCGGAAGTGCCGACTAGAATATTTTACGTTTCAGAACACCTACAGAACGAAAATACGGGGGTTCAACTTTGTATATATATATATATATATATATATATATATATATATATATTAATTAATCAGTCCCGTAACAGGCCACAAGGGCCCAGAGGGGCAGATACTGTAGAGGTATCTGATTCTTGACCGTACGGCACACTAGGGAGATAGTGTGGTCAACACTATGCTCCGGCCGCCTGATTTTCCCCTCGGCTGCTTCGACTGCAAGAGTCATTAGCACCCAAGGTACCCATTATTAATTAAATTAATTAAAGGCTGGGTGAGCCTAGGGACGATCTGGGACCCCAAATCCAAACCTGGTCCTCCAGTTCATTAGTCGAGTGCTCTACCACTGAGCTAACCTCGCCCCCAAATATATATATATATATATATATATATATATATATATATATATATAGGGTAAACCGGACAGTTATTGACACCGTTAAGACTAAAGTTATGTGGCGAAATTAAAAAAAAAATACTTTGTATGAAGGGATCAATCTGAAACTTGCTATAGCTCCTCTTTATCTATCCTTTGAAAGACTCAAGTGAACTTTTCGTTTAAAAGTTCAATAAATTTTATCATATGGCAGTATTTATGGTAAAAAGTGCAAAATCTAGTTATTGACACCCTATGGATGGGTTATTGACACCACAGTTATTGACACCCACTGTACTCTTAAAATTTTTTTTTCTTATGTTATAATAGGTCATTCATTATAAGGAAATAATATCAAAAACATATCATAAACTTTAATTTAATATAAAACGCAATTAAAATATTTCTTCTTTTTTTAACATTACCAATATAACTAGTAAAAAAAAATAGATAAAAAATGCTGGTAGGTATAATGTAACATGAAATAAAATAATTAATTTACATTTCATCATCATCATTTATATCTCCATCAAACTCCAGGATGTAACACGCAGGACAAACAAATTCATCAGACTCGTCACTTTCAGGGATATGTTCATATCCTTTCAAACATAATGACCAATCAAAATAAATTACTTTTACAATACTGCCACATTTAAAACGTAAGGTTAGTTTTTTTTTTTTTTTGTTTGTTCAATTTTCCTTTGAGGAATTTTACCATTGTTCTCCCGCTCCAATCTCTTTGCTTCCGTTTTTTTCTGAAAGTTTTCTTTTTTTCTTCTATATCGGCTTTCAGCCGATAAATGAGTAATTTGAATGTTTCTTTTCGGATATTCTGGCCAGTATAGCAATTAAGCCAAGGGCAGCCTTTCGTGGCCAGATGGATCAAACTGATTCCCTTTGGATATCCAGGAGGAGTTGTTGTTAATAATAAATATGTGGCAGGCATAGTTTCAGGGTGTGGTATGACTTTCAGTAACTTCTTGAAGTTTTGAAATGACGTTCCCTAACCACTTTCTAACATTAGCTTCAGAAACACATGCGCTGGCCCAGTAACGGCTTCGGAAATCCTCTCTTTATGGAGGGGTGCCTTCGTAAGATAGCCTTGTGCCAGGCAACACCAGGAAAATTACCCTTAAAGGGAGTGCTCATATGTTTAAATTCAATAAATTCTTTTAGGGGTTGTAAAATGTAATTTTTCTTCCTCATGAATCCCTTTTTCACATATTTTTTATCCGTTCGTTTTCATCCGAAAGAATTGACCGTGGTCCAAACGATGATTTTACAAATTTATCACTTAATCTGCAGATTTGCCCGAGGAACTCCAAATCCTTTGGATGCCGATTTTATATATATATTGTCCATAATCTCCACTACTTCGTTACACTGTGCGGCGGCAGGAATTTTCTAATCCCACGGCTCGTTGGGAAAATTCCTGGCTGCACCCTGGATGTCGGCGCTAATGGCCTAGTTGTCGAAGCGCCGTTAGAAAAAATAACAAAACGGTTTAGGATCTTAGTATACCTTCTAAAATAAATCTTTGTAAGTAGAAGGTAACCAATCGGAAGCTTACTAAATTCCCTACAAAAAAGGTTTTCGGGCAATGTAAATCCGAGAAAAAGTTGCTTAAAACTTCAAAATTATTAGATTTGTTCTTTTTGACTGGGGTTTGTATCTACATAACTTTTTAAGTTAATTTTTTTTTTAATTCCATTTAACAGTAAAATGAGTATTTTAGTAAAAAAATGTAGGAAAATGAGGAACATTGTTATAGTGTTTCCAAGAGCGAACGTTGAAAATGAGGATGCAGTAATTTCCGCTTAGGATACAATCAGTTTCCTGTTATAGCCCTTAAAATCTAAAATTAATTCTCTTTGAGATATTACTTTTTCAAAGATCAAAACCTACCGTGTCCATTATTTTACCAACGGCACTAGGGATATAAACGGAGCCGCGTAAAGATGACGCAGTTTGTGCGAGGCACAATTTTTCTGTTTTTGACGAAGTGATAATTTTTCATATATCAGAACAGGTTTTACTGAATTTTAGTAGTATAATGACAATGAAATGTGTAAAATAAAAACTGTTAAAGCGTTTTGGTACATTTTTTCGTGTTTTTTCTTGCGTAGTTAGGTTGAACTGAAACTGTATGTGAAGTTTCACGAAAATCAGAGTTTGTGTCCTAATTTCTCAGAATTACCTTGGTGAGGAACCCTGCTTACAACGTATAACTCATGACCAAATCCGGAAGTGCCGACTAGAATATTTTACGTTTCAGAACACCTACAGAACGAAAATACGGGGGTTCAACTTTGTATATATATATATATATATATATATATATATATATATATATATATATATATTAATTAATCAGTCCCGTAACAGGCCACAAGGGCCCAGAGGGGCAGATACTGTAGAGGTATCTGATTCTTGACCGTACGGCACACTAGGGAGATAGTGTGGTCAACACTATGCTCCGGCCGCCTGATTTTCCCCTCGGCTGCTTCGACTACAAGAGTCATTAGCACCCAAGGTACCCATTATTAATTAAATTAATTAAAGGCTGGGTGAGCCTAGGGACGATCTGGGACCCCAAATCCAAACCTGGTCCTCCAGTTCATTAGTCGAGTGCTCTACCACTGAGCTAACCTCGCCCCCAAATATATATATATATATATATATATATATATATATATATATATATATATATATATATATATATATATATATAGGGTAAACCGGACAGTTATTGACACCGTTAAGACTAAAGTTATGTGGCGAAATTAAAAAAAAAATACTTTGTATGAAGGGATCAATCTGAAACTTGCTATAGCTCCTCTTTATCTATCCTTTGAAAGACTCAAGTGAACTTTTCGTTTAAAAGTTCAATAAATTTTATCATATGGCAGTATTTATGGTAAAAAGTGCAAAATCTAGTTATTGACACCCTATGGATGGGTTATTGACACCACAGTTATTGACACCCACTGTACTCTTAAAATTTTTTTTTCTTATGTTATAATAGGTCATTCATTATAAGGAAATAATATCAAAAACATATCATAAACTTTAATTTAATATAAAACGCAATTAAAATATTTCTTCTTTTTTTAACATTACCAATATAACTAGTAAAAAAAAAAAGATAAAAAATGCTGGTAGGTATAATGTAACATGAAATAAAATAATTAATTTACATTTCATCATCATCATTTATATCTCCATCAAACTCCAGGATGTAACACGCAGGACAAACAAATTCATCAGACTCGTCACTTTCAGGGATATGTTCATATCCTTTCAAACATAATGACCAATCAAAATAAATTACTTTTACAATACTGCCACATTTAAAACGTAAGGTTAGTTTTTTTTTTTTTTTGTTTGTTCAATTTTCCTTTGAGGAATTTTACCATTGTTCTCCCGCTCCAATCTCTTTGCTTCCGTTTTTTTCTGAAAGTTTTCTTTTTTTCTTCTATATCGGCTTTCAGCCGATAAATGAGTAATTTGAATGTTTCTTTTCGGATATTCTGGCCAGTATAGCAATTAAGCCAAGGGCAGCCTGTCGTGGCCAGATGGATCAAACTGATTCCCTTTGGATATCCAGGAGGAGTTGTTAATAATAAATATGTGGCAGGCATAGTTCCAGAGTGTGGTATGACTTTCAGTAACTTCTTGTTTTGAAATGACGTTCCCTAACCACTAGCTTCAGAAACACATGCGCTGGCCCAGTAACGGCTTCGGAAATCCTGTCTGTATGGAGGGGTGCCTTTGTAAGATGGCCAGGCAACACCAGGAAAATTACCCTTAAAGGGAGTGCTCATATGTTTAAATTCAATAAATTCTTTTAGGGATTTTAAAATGTAATTTTTCTTCCTCATGAATCCCTTTTTCACATATTTTCTATCCGTTCGTTTTCATCCGAAAGAATTGACCGTGGTCCAAACGATGATTTTACAAATTTATCACTTAATCTGCAGATTTGCCCGAGGAACTCCAAATCCTTTGGATGCCGATTTTATATATATATATTTTTTTATGTATTATTTAATGGATGAGCCATCCTTGACGGCCTTCAAGGCATTCTCTAAATCCTTCTGGCTATAACTGGGCCTCATAGAAATACTAAAACCTGTTATATACTCAAAAGAAAATTTATTATTAGGAACTGACAGTGTCAATAACTAGTCGTTGAACCCAAAATCTGGTAATTGATTCCCCATGTGAATAACTAGTTACACTGGAATTAAAGTTAAAATAACATTGCAGATTTATCAGGAAGATTAATTTATTAAAATTAAAACAGAACCAGCAATATTTTTTAAAAAAAGTCATAATTTAGTTATTGACATGGGGTGTCAATAACAAAATACTTTGGAAAAAATGACCAGTTATTGTCACCCCTGTATAATAATATTTAAATTAATTATTTTAATTTAAAACCACTCAAGACACTTCAATTATACATTAACAAACAATATAAAGTACTTAACTTAATTGCAATAAATGTAGGAAGAGAGTAGGAACAAAATCATTGAATGGAAATCCTTCAGGAAATCATAACCTTGTAACCATTAACTGGCTATCAACTCAAGTATTCGAGGTATTAATTTTGAAATCTTCCCTCTGGTTAGTTTCATAAACATTTATACCATAGATGATTTAGAGGACCCTTCAAACATTAGTTTCCTGTATTTCTTAAAATAAAATAAGGACTAGTTCTCTTGTTTCTTTAAGTTAAAGTTTGGGGTGTCAATAACTGTCCGGTTTACCCTATATATATATTTTCCTGTTCAAGCTGCTCCTCCGCTCAAAAGTAGTTGAGAGAGTTTCCTGTTGTGGCGCCTTAAATCATCCTTCTTTTGAGATCTCATTTTAGCACTTTCCTCCGAAGGAAAGTAGCTATTGAGGTTGCACTCATGACGGAAGTTTTGAAAAATTTCTTCGAATCTTTATCGATCCAAACTAGTAGAAACCGAAAATGACCCCCGTTAAAATTTATATATATATATGTGTGTCTGTTAACACGATAGCGGCCAGAGTTTTTGTTTTTTCTTCACGAAACATGGTATATAGCGTTCAATTAGCAAACGATTGAACGGGTTCGTTAACCACCAAAATCGGTCCACCGGGAGGGGGGGGGGGGTTTATCCCGGACTCAAAACTTAGTTCTCACAGATGACCTCGGACTCACAGTTCAGAGGTCACGGGTTCGAAGCAGTGAAACCAAACAGTTACAGATTTGCGTTATTAAATTTTAATATTACATATTTGGTTTCTAATTTATTTTTCATTTTCTAGATTCAAAAAGTAGGCGTGCTTGTTTTTCTTTTTCTTTTTATTTTTTTTTTTAAATGTAGTTATTGTAAATATCGAAAATTATTCCCAACAACTTTTACCATGGCAATCTCAGCGGTGATTGCTATTTCCTCAATAATTAACATTTGCACTTCAGCTGAGCCTGTTTATCCAGCAAAAGTTCAGTCAATATCAGATACAGGTTTTGATTACGAAACCGCCAGGAAATGTTAGTTTTCAATATACGTTCCTGGCTGATTGACTCATACATGACACAGGAACTAAATCATCAAATGTAAATGTTCCAATTTTCGATGAAATATCACGATATAGTCATTAATACAAGGAGATTGGTATCCATGCTTGAACGCCATTATTGTCCACTTGGACGCCATGTTTATGCAGATATTCCAGTCGGCGTTTGCTCATTTCAATAATGACCTATCTACCGATGGATGAGGTTGTATTTCAATTAGGATTAATTAATGTATCTACCTTTATTTATTTTCAACAGATTGTTAATTTATTATTCATCTACGAAATGTATGTTTTAGCACTTTCCTCCGAAGGAAAGTAGCTATCTAGGTTCCACTCATGACGGAATTTTTTAAAAATATCTTCAAATCTCCATCGATCCTAGTAGACACAAAAAGTGACCCCCGTTAAAATTTATATATATATATATATATATATATATATATATATATATATATATATATGTCTGTTAACACGATAGCGGCCAGAGTTTTTGTTTTTTCTTCACGAAACATGGTATATAGCGTTCAATTAGCAAACGATTGAACGAGTTCGTTAACCACCAAAATCAGTCCACCGGCAGGGGGGGGGGGTTTACCCCGGACCCAAAACACTAATTTGACCGTGCCAGCCGTAGTTTTTGTTATATTTCAACGAAACTCGGTATTCGTTATGTTGATCTAAATAGACACATTCGTTGTAAAAATAAACTAAATCGGTTTATTAGGAGGGGGGGGGGGGGTTACTCCAGACCCACATTACCAATTTGCCACTACCAGCCGTAATTTTTGTTACATTTCAACGAAACTCGGTATTCGTGGTGGTAATCAACAGAGAAATATGGGTTGTAAAAATAAACTAAATCGGGTTATTTGGAGGGTGGGTTTACTCCGGACCTAAAGTACTTATATAATCATACCGGTCGTAATTTACTTTAGACTCTGTTTCATTGGAATTAGCAGGCCAGACGTAGGTTCCCAAAGCCGCCGCGAGGAGCGCTATCTCCCACAAGAGGGACTGTATCCTGTTTCTGCGCCAGATCAAAATACGGAAAATGAACTTTTTGTGTATTTATTAAGTAGTACAGTATCATTTATTAACATAACTCGGGAAGCAAATTATTTACAAAATTAATAATTGAACAGTTCTCATAAGAAATGTAAATGAGCTGAACTATTCACGTTTTTTAGCACTTTCCTCCGAAGGAAAGTAGCTATTGAGGTTGGACTCATGACGGAATTTTTGAAAAATTTCTTCAAATCTTTATCGATCCTACCTAGTAGACACCGCAAATGACCCCCGTTAAAATGTATATATATATATATATATATATATATATATATATATATATATATATATATATATGCATATATATATGTATATATATATCATATGGTCCAAGATGGTGGACAGTGTTGAGTTGCTCGAAAATGTAGTTAAATTATTGTTACCAATTGGTGAGTTTTCAACCCTCAGAAAGGACCTAAAGAATGATTTATACCAAGCCATAACATTAATTCAAGATTACCAACGTTCAATTCACGAAAAGAAGGAAGAATCTCAGCAGAAAAACCTAATTAAGGATGGACAGGTTAGTTCCTCTTTATCATATGCAGATACTGTTAAAAAGAAAATTACTTTTGTCAAACCTTCTCATAAATTAATAATAAAAAATAAATCAACCGAAGCAAAGGTTGAAGAAACCAAAAAAACCTTCAAACAATTAATAAATCCAGTCGATTTAAAGATTGGTATAAAAAATATCAGAAGCACCAGGCAAGGATTCCTTATCGTTGAGACTGAGGATAAAAAAGATATTAATGTGATACATTCAAAACTTCAAGAAGTTAATTCAACTTTAAGTTCTAATCCAATTAAAAAATTGAAGCCAAGCCTAATAATAAGAAATATTCCAGAAGAGGTTACTAAACATAACCTCTCCGACATTCTCCTTAGCCAAAACGAGGAGCTAGGTATTATGAAAGACGAAATATACACAGCATTTATTATTGAATCGAAAACAAATAAAAGAAGACATGCTGTGATCCATGTGTCCCCACGAGCAAGAAACATATTGCTACAGACAAGACTCAAGCTATGTTATACGATCTGCTCGCTAGAAGATTACCTAGCCGTCCGTCGATGCTGGAGATGTTCGAGGCTGAATCACAGCTCAGGATCCTGCACAGCAGCAACCCCAACCTGCCCCCACTGCACAGAAGGGCATCAAGCACAGGACTGCCCTAAGAAGGACTCAAAGGAAGAACACAGATGCATCAATTGCAAGACCTACAATAGCTATTGTAAACCTCATTTGAAAATTCCAGAATCCCATTCAGCTCTAAGCCAGGTATGCCCAACTTACAAATTTTTTCTCAACAGGCTAATAAAAAATACAGATTACAACTAACTTTGCTATGGATTATTCTATTAAGTACACTGATTTCAAAATATCTTTATTATTGATGAGCAACTGTCAGATACAACTATTATTTCAAGAATATTATTACAGTATTAATAATCTTTCTTCAAACTTTAATGGATTCCCCGTTCCATTATTCCTATATAGCATCATAATTGTTTTCTTTGTGTATTTTTATTCTATGAGTGTAATCAGAAGAAGTAAACATAACCTTATTTCAGGTTCAATAGCAACAAATAAACTATGTATATTAACATCTGTTCTGTTATCATTAGAACATATGTTTCTCATAGACTTGGAATGGTTATTGTTCTACCTATATTTGAAGATAAAATATTTATCATACCTAATAATTTATTATGGATAACAATAAAAAACCAGAAGCAATTATAAATTTCCTTCAATTAAATACCAAACATTGTAAAGTGGCTACAGATTTATTAAAACATGTCATCTCTAAAAATAGAACGGATATAGCCTTAATACAGGAACCTTATACTGGAACCAAAATTACTTCCTGTTGTAATTATAGAATATTTCAAGGAGATAATATTTCACCTAGAACACAAATAATTATAAACAATAGAAATATTGATGCTGTATTGCATACTGCCTTCTGCAGTAGAGATTTAACAGTTGTCGAAATTAACATAAATGGTTTATCATTTATTATTATCTGTTTATATATGGACATTCTTTCTGATATTAACACGGATTTAATCAACCTCAGTAATATTTTAAATAACTTCAAACAAAATAAAATTATATTAGGAGTAGATAGCAACTCTAGATCAAAATTGTGGCACGACGTACTGACTAACAAACGAGGACGAACATTAGAAGACTTTATATTATCAAATAATTTGTATATTGTTAATGAAAACCAAAATTTGCCAACGTTTGACGGACCTAGAGGAAGTAGCAACATTGACATTACACTGACTTCATGTAACTTAAGCAACAACATAATTAATTGGAAAATAAAGACTATTGAGAACTTTTCAGATCATCTTACTATAACTTATCAATTAACAACCTCAATAGTATCTCATTGCTATAAAAATAATATTGGCTTCAAATACAAAATAAAAAATTCTGATTGGGAGCTTTTCGAAATTACTTTAAAAGAACTCATTTCTAATGGATTTAAATTTAAAAATGATGACGCGATGGATTCAAACATGGCTTTACTGCTCAATGCAAACAACGTTAATAAAATAGTAGAAAAGTTTTCAAAAATTATTACTAAGGCGTGCAATAAGTCTTTTAAAATTTCTAATGGTAACTATAAATTCAAGTCAAAGAGGACACATCAACTTAACCCTTGGTGGAATGAAAATTTAACGGACTTACGAAAAATGACTAACAAATTAAGAAAAATTTATCAAAATACCAAAAATGATGACACTTTACGACAAATTAGGAAACAAGAATATACAAGACAGAGAACACTTTACAAACAGACAATCAGGAAAAGTAAAATAGAATCATGGAAGGAATATTGTAGTAATGTAGACCCAACCAACCCCTGGGGATGTAGTAATGTAGACCCAACCAACCCCTGGGGATGGCCATACAAATTCTCAGCTGATAAATTAAAGAAACAATTTACTCTAAATACTATTCGAAAAGAAGACGGAACTTTTACATCCACGCTGACTGAAACTTATCAATATCTACTGGAAAAGCTGATTAAAACAGATAATTCACTTACAGACAATGATTTACACAAACAATACAGACGAGATGCAGAAATGGAACCACAAACACCTAATGACTTACCTCTTACGGACAATGAAATAATTCATGTAATAGAAAATTTAAAAAGAAACAAGTCACCTGGAATTGATGGTATTACTGGTGAAATTTTTAAAAAGATATATTACTGTTTTCCAAATTTTATAAATGAACTTTACAAACAATGCTTTCTTATTGGCCAATTTCCAAATGTTTGGAAAATCTCCAAACTTATTTTAATTAATAAACCTGGAAGACAAGGAAATGATATTTCGTCAGTCAGACCAATTTCTCTGGTTCCAACAAGTGGAAAGATCTTGGAAAAGTTAGTTTGTAAAAGATTAACACACTATCTACATTCAAATCATCTCTTACATCCAAATCAATTCGGTTTCACCCCACAAACCTCTACTGCAGAAGCATTAGGAAAAGCAGTTGCATTTATCCAAGAATCATGTACCAAATCATCGCACACAGTTCTAATATCTCTTGACATAAAAGGTGCTTTTGACAATGCTTGGTGGCCATCTGTATTCAAAGCCTTACATAAACTCAACTGCCCATTAAACATTTACAGACTAATTCAAAATTTCTTTAAGGACAGGAAGACTTTTATTACAACACAAAACATTGTTATTCAAAAGCATCAAACTCTAGGAACACCGCAAGGTTCAAGTATTTCTCCATTATTGTGGAATTTGATAGTGAACGATTTATTGCAGACACAACTACCTCATAATGCAGAAATATTAGCTTTTGCGGATGATATAATCATTCTTGTACGTTCGACACTATTTAAACAAATGCAAGTACTTATAAACATAATCACACAAATCACAGACACCTGGGCTAAACGTCACAAATTACAATTTAATACTACTAAATGTCAATACATAATTTTTTCAAAAAAACGACGAATACAACCACTTAAAATATACATACAAGGACAAGAAATAAACAGAGTCACAACACTGAAATATTTAGGAATTACATTTGATCAAAAATTAAACTGGAATACTCACATTGACAGACTACAGAACAAACTTCTACACCTAATTCACAATCTTTCCATAGCAGCCCGTACAACATGGGGCTTACCCTCTCAAGCACTACACATACTGTACAAAGGAGCAATACTCCCTTCACTCACTTACGGACTTAACGTTTGGTACAATGGACTAACTAAACTACACAACCAGAAAAAATTACAAAGAATACAAAGATTAATGGCCTTAAAAGTAATAAAGGGTTTTAAAACAGTGTCTTATGAAGCATCATGTGTACTTGCCAAGATAATTCCTATTAATCTCATAGCGAAGCAGTATGTAATGGAGTATTCTCTCTTGAAGACCACAAAAGGCAGCCCAATGTACACCCCTGAGGAAATTGAAAGACCAGTGAGACATAATGACTGGATGCATCCTGCTCTGTATCCGTCGGTATCAATGGAGTACAATCCCGATGCAGATATTGATATTTACACAGACGGGAGTCAAGAGGGGGAGCAAGTGGGCTGTGCTTTTGTGGTTTTTAGGAGACAAGAATTAACTGAGACTAACAAGTACAGGCTAGGACGACTATGCACTAACAATCAAGCTGAAAAATTTGCGGTACTACAGAGTTTACTATACATACAGAGACAAGAACAAATTAGACATGTAAACATCTATACTGACAGTCAAAACACACTTCAATCATTAAATAATTACACAATTCATGACCCACTTACTGAACAAATACGACAAATACTTTACAACATACAATTTCATGTACACTTCATATGGATTAAAGGGCATTCTGGTATTCTTGGAAATGAACTTGCTGACCTAGCAGCTAAATCAGCCTCTAAAGATCTAAGAATTCCAGAATGCTACAACAAAATAACTAAAACACATTTAAAAAGACAGTTACAGACAGATACAATAAGACAATGGCAAGAAGACTGGACATTAACTACAAAAGGACAACACTTAAAGATATTTATAACAGACATTACAGAATATTTTGACAAAACGTATGCTAAAACAAATTTTTACATGACACAATTATTAACAGGACATGGGACAGTTAATTCATACTTTTATAGATTTGGACTAAGCCAAGATGAAAGCTGTTACTGTGGCTTCAATACAACACAGACATATCACCATTTACTGTACGACTGCACACTACTAACTGAAGAAAGAAAAACATTACAGACATACGTGACCAAACACATAGGACACTGGCCTGTTGCAGAGAAAATATTATTTCTTAAGTGTGAGAGGGCTTTATTAAAATATGCAGAACATATATATACCAAAATGGGATACTGGAAAAATCATTATAGGTGAAAAAAAAAAAATCCTTTGTTTTTTTTCTTTCTTTTTTTTATCCTTCGATATAGTTTTGTTGTTTGTATTCTATTTCATTTTTTCTCTTTCTTTTATTTTGTTTCATTTATTCTCCTTTATGTTCTACATTTAGAATGTAATCATAAAGAATATAAATATTAATATGTAATCAATTACATGCTATGTACATTTGTCATGTACGGCACATGTAGAAAATAACAATAAACTCCCTTCCTTAAGGCTTACTTAGGGAAGGAAATAAATAAAAAATGTATATATATATGTGCATATATATATGTATATATATATGCATATATATATATATATATATATATGTATATATATATATATATGTATATATATATATATATATATATATATATATATATATATATATATATATATATATGTGTGTGTCTGTTAACACGATAGCGGCCAGAGTTTTTGTTTATTCGTCACGAAACTTGGTATATAGCATTCAATTAGCAAACGATTGAACGAGTTCGTTAACCACCAAAATCGGTCCACCGGAAGGGGGGGTTTACCCCGAACCCAAAACACTAATTTGACCATTTCAGCCGTAATATTTGTTATATTTCAACGAAACTTGGTATTCGTAGTGGTAATACAGAGAAAAAAGTGAGATATAAAAATGAACTAAATCGGGTCATAAGGAGGGGGGGTTTACTCCGGACCGACAATACCAATTCGCCACTACCAGCCGTGATTTTAGGTATATTTCGACGAAACTCGGTATTCATAGTGGTAATCTACAGGTAAATATGTGTTGTAAAAATAAACTAAATCGGTTCATTAGGAGGGGGGGGGGGTTTACTCCAGACCCAAATTACTAATATACTCGGGGTCTCCCGTGGTCTAATGGCTAGCGCCTTGGATTCATAAGCGGGAGATGGTGGGTTCGATTCCCAACCTCCGGCAGGAATTTTATCATCCCACGGCTCGCTGGTAAAATTCCTTGCTGCACCCTGGATGTCGGCGCTAATGACCTAGATGTAGATGCGCCGTAAAAAAAAAAAAAAAAAAAAAAAAAAAAAAAAAAAAAAAAAAAAAAAAAAAAAAAAAAAAAAAAAACTAATATACTCATACTGGTCGTAATTTCTTCTGTATTGTAACGAAACGCGGTATACGTCGTGGGTAACTCATGAGAAAGAAATGTTATAAAAATGAGCCGAATCGGTCAATCGGAAAGGGGGGTTTACTTTGTAATATATTTCAATAGAAAAGCCAGTCAGACATAGGTTCACAAAGGCGCCGCAAGTAGCGCTTTCTACCACTTGAGGGACTGTATCCGGTTCCTGCGTTAGATCAAAATACGATAATATGAGGTTTTTTGTATTTATTACGTAGTGTAGTAGGTACTATGTGTAAACATAACTCTGGAAGCAAATTAATAATTTATCAGTTACTCATTACAAAATTTAAAGAGAACTATTCATGTTTTTATTTTATTTATGTAGGATATTTTAAGCAAATTGTTCTGGAAAGCAGTCTACACTACCCAAATTCTGAGGAAAGTGCTTAGTTATGCAGCTCCTGCGTGACGGACTTTATTTTATTTATATAGGTTATTTACAGCAAATTATTCAGTAATGTAGTCTTCACCACAAAAATTATGAGGAAAGTGCTTCGTTATGCAGCTCCTGCTTGGCGGACTTTTATATTTTTCATGAAGGATCGAAACTTACTAATAACTGGTTTTACTTCTTTGCTCATGACTCTAGGGATATGAAACGGAACAGCGCTAAGGATGCTAATGACGAAGTTCCTGTGAGTCAGACTTTTTCAATTTTTGATGCTTCGATAATTTCACTGTTCTTGAAATATTCCGTAATTTTTTTTTTTTTTTTTATTACTTTTCGCCTGAATGTATACGACCAGAATTAATTAACTAAAATAAAAAATAATAGACTAAAATACTAGTCTCTGTAGTATAATAACCCGAAGAGTGTGTTCTCAGATTCCACTCTTGCTAATATCTGCAGAGAAGTAGGGAAACATCTCTTCAATGAATATGCAACACCCCCCCCCCCCTGTGGGATCTAGTTTCCACGGAACCTGATTATATCAACAACATCCCGCCTACAGCTTTAATAACAAATCTCTTAGTTTGTATCAATTCTGATCTTAAAATCATGAAGCTTATATCTTAACACATGGCAACGTTTTTGAGAAAAAAATGTATAATGGCTTGTTTTATTGGTAATTGTCTCTCTCACTTTCCAAAACAATCATACAGGCGATCTGGCTGGTTGTGGCAGAGTACGGCAGACTGTGTATAATTTTGTAAATAACGATTAGGTTGAGAAACGATTGATAATTGATCAATCATATTTCTCTATGACTAATGACTAACGACTAACTACTTCTATATCAATGATTTGTGACTAATGATTAAATGAGTGATCGTGATGTGACGTATTTAAATGATTAATGACTCACGACCGAATATTTCTATATCAATGCTTAACGATTACAAGAGGATTTTACTAATGAATAATGACTAATGACTAAACTTACGTAGATTGATGATTAATGACTAAGAAACTAGATCTATGATTGATGATTAACTTAACAAAATGTTGAAATAATTATTAAAAGAAGGTTTTAACTGATATTTTCAGCGTTGAGCGTAATGGTAATTATAATTACACCAATAATCACTTCTTTAAAGCAGAAGGCTCAAAATTTCCCTCCTTCGCTGTTCTGAACAATCCAACAGTCTGATCAAAAGATAAAACAGAACTGCTTCATGAATGTTTTATTTTCCACCCACTCTATCTATCCTCCTCCCCTCCAAAAAAAAAAAAATATTCTTGGTCGAAGAAATTAAATTACGGCATGTAAAGCTGTAAGTTAATTTAAATTAGCTACTTATCTTCGAAAGAAAGTTAGAAAACACAAAACAAAACAAAAAAACTTTCCAATCTTAACAAAAATTAAACTTAACACTGGTCGAATACATAATAATAAAACAAAAATTTCTTTTTCTTATAATTCCTAATAATAAATTTAAATTTTTTTTAAATTTTTGGCCCCTTGCAGCGATGCAGGCATCTTATTGCTCTGCTGTAATCTGTTCCCTGTCCCATATGATGCGACGTGGGAGGTACTCCACTCCATTGAGTCCAATGGGCTCCTTGTCCCCATGCGAAGAAATCCAAGGGCATGAGGTCTGAAGATCGAGCCGGCCAAGATACCGGCCCACCACGTCCTATCCAATCCCATGTCCAACCAATTTCGGCCTTCCCGTAGTGGCCTGGACTTGAAATCCGCTTCTCATTATCTGCGCCACAAGGACTTCCTCCACGAACACTCTGCGTTAAGTCGAGAGGTCAAAAAATGGAGACCTATTATTTCATTATCCCACAAAGAATCAGAGTCTTACTCCTATATTTTTGGGGTAAGGGGATTTAACCCTATAGAGACGGCAGCAGTCGTGTAAGCGAGGGTACCCGGTGACGGGACCCTCCCGATACCTGCCTGTCCCTCCTGACGGCTACGAGCTAGCTACCTTCCATGCGTGCTCGACATTTGTCTTGTTTTTTTTTTTTTTTTTGTTTTTTTATGTGTTCTCGTATTAGTAAAATATATATTCTTAAATTAGTGCAGAAACCTTTCCACGTAACACCTTTGTACTACTGATAGAAAACTTATATCCTTGGAAACTGCGATGCTTCCTCAGCAAATTACATTGTTTACGCTTCGGAAAAAGCCTACCGTCTTCGTCGAAGTCCTAGAATGCTCTTCAATATTATTTCCTGGAGCTGAGGAAGGGCCGGTTTGCGATTTATCATCTTCCGAGAAGTCTCAAACGCGTCTACTAATAAATCTGACTAATTTTCTTAAAGAACTAGAGAAGCCCGCCGTCCTTTTTTTTTTTAAATTTAATTTTCGAGCATCGCAACGACGGCGATTTGCACTTTTTAAAATACAACAAATACCGATATATACAAAAATACAAACTTATAGAACTAAATACAACAAAAGAAAAGAAGCGGCCGTCCTTATACGATATAGAGTGAGGTAGCTGCTAGAGAAGCCCACCGTCAGCCAGTCACGGCTTTCTGCTGGCTGCTGTAGAAGCCCACCGTCAGCCAGTCACGGCTTTGTGCTGGCTGCTAGAGAAGCCCACCGTCAGCCAGTCACGGCTTTCTGCTGGTTGCAAGAGAAGCCCACCGTCAGCCAGTCACGGCTTTGTGCTGGCTGCTAGAGAAGCCCACCGTCAGCCAGTCACGGCTTTCTGCTGGTTGCAAGAGAAGCCCACCGTCAGCCAGTCACGGCTTTGTGCTGGCTGCTAGAGAAGACCGTCCAGAAAGGTTTAACCCTTTAGTATGAGGTAGTAGTGGAAATGGAGGGATAAAAGGAGGAGGTGGTAGGACTGGAAGATAAAACTTATACTTTTGATTATTATTATATAGGCATTATGAAATATTGCCTATTTACAATTGTGTTTAAGTTTTTTGCCTTTTACTTAGAAACGAACGAAAAACAAGAAATATACCAAAGGACTTTTTTGTTTATTTTATCATCATGGATCGACTTTCGAAGTTTAGCCCTTTATTTTGGAGATCTACGGATTCTGAAAAGTGATTTTGTCACTCGGCACTTCCCTATGGAGAGAGGGAGGAACCGCGCTAAAACGAATGCTATAAAATACTCAAAAAAGTCCGTCACGCAGGAGCTGCATAACGAAGCACTTTCCTCAGAATTGTTGTTGTGAAGACTACATTACTGAATAATTTGCTGTAAATAACCAATATAAATAAAATAAAAACGTGAATAGTTTTGCTCATTTACATTTTTTATGAGAACTGGTCAATTATTAATTTTGTAAATAATTTGCTTCCAGAGTTATGTTCATTTTCCGTCTTTTGATCTGACGCAGAAACAGGATACAGTCCCCCTTGTGGGAGATAGCGCTCCTCGCGGCGGCTTTGGGAATCTACGTCTGGCCGGCGAATTTCAATGAAACAGAGTTTAAAGTAAACCCTCCTTTCCAATCTACCGATTTACTTTATTTTTACAACACTTCTTTCTCATGAGATACCCACGACGTATACCGCGTTTCGTTACAATACAGCAAAAATTACGACCGGTATGATTATATAAGTACTTTAGGTCCGGAGTAAACCCACCCTCCAAATAACCCGATTTAGTTTATTTTTACAACCCATTTTTCTCTGTTGATTACCACCACGAATACCGAGTTTCGTTGAAATGTAACAAAAATTACGACTGGTAGTGGCAAATTGGTAATGTGGGTCCGGAGTAACCCCCCTCCCCCTCCTAATTAACCGATTTAGTTTATTTTTACAACGAATGTGTCTATTTAGATCAACATAACGAATACTGAGTTTCGTTGAAATATAACAAAAACTACGGCTGGCACGGTCAAATTAGTGTTTTGGGTCCGGGGTAAACCCCCCTCCCAGTGGACCGATTTTGCTGGTTAATGAACTCGTTCAATCGTTTGCTAATTGAACGCTATATACCATGTTTCGTGAAGATAAAACAAAAACTCTGGCCGCTATCGTGTTAACAGACATATATTTATATATATATAAATTTTAACGGGGGTCACTTTTTGTGTCTACTAGGTAGGATCGATGGAGATTTGAAGACATTTTTAAAAAATTCCGTCATGAGTGGAACCTAGATAGCTACTTTCCTTCGGAGGAAAGTGCTAAAACATACATTTCGTAGATGAATAATAAATTAACAATCTGTTGAAAATAAATAAAGGTAGATACATTAATTAATCCTAATTGAAATACAACCTCATCCATCGGTAGATAGCTCATTATTGAAATGAGCAAACGCCGACTGGAATATCTGCATAAACATGGCGTCCAAGTGGACAATAATGGCGTTCAAGCATGGATACCAATCTCCTTGTATTAATGACTATATCGTGATATTTCATCGAAAATTGGAACATTTACATTTGATGATTTAGTTCCTGTGTCATGTATGAGTCAATCAGCCAGGAACGTATATTGAAAACTAACATTTCCTGGCGGTTTCGTAATTAAAACCTGTATCTGATATTGACAGAACTTTTGCTGGATAAACAGGCTCAGCTGAAGTGCAAATTTTATTAATTGAGGAAATAGCAATCACCGCTGAGATTGACATGCTTAAAGTTGTTGGGAATAATTTTCGATAACTACATTTTTTTTTTAAAAAAAAGAAACAAGCACGCCTAATTTCTGAATCTAGAAAAGGAAAAATAAATTAGAAACCAAATAAGTAATATTAAAATTTAATAACGCAAATTTGTAACTGTTCGGTTTCACAGCTTCGAACCCGTGACCTCTGAACTGAGAGTCCTAGATGATTTTGACCTATCCAATAACACTCCCCGGATCATGATTTACCTGTGTGCCGAATTGCGTTAAAATCGGTCGAACGGTGTGGATTTGTATAAGGAACAGACATAAAGACAGAGGGCTGGTAGAGGTTTTTAATTTAGCCTAAGACACTCCTCGGATCAATACCTACCTGTGTGAAAAGTTTGATGAAAATCGGTCAAACGGTGTGGATTTGTATAAAGAACAAACATACAGACAGATAGCTGGTAGACGTTTTTTACTTAGCCTTTGACACTCCCCTGATCAAGATCCACCTGTGAATCAAGTTTGGTAAAAATCGGTCAAACGGTGTGGATTTCTATAAGGATAAATAGATAAACAGAAAGAGTCTTGATTTTATGTATATAGATTACATTATTTCCTATATATTTACATTATGTACAAGTATATTTGATTTTTATTATATCTACATTTTTATAATATTTAAAATGAGTTGTATTATTTAAATTTTAACGTCTATTATTATTATATGTGTTAACTAAGAATTTTTTATAGTTCACCATCCTTTTCTAGCCACTATAGGGCTGATGCCTTTTCTTTTTTCTAAAGAACTGCTACCACCCCTAGTGGGAATCAAATCCACGACCTTTGGCACGGATTGTTAAGTGCCCACGCCTTAACACTCAAGGCTAATGGGCCTCCAAAAAATAAGATATAACTTGTTACCTAGGGAAAGCGTAGAGGGGGCTTGACTTTGCCAGTTCTATAACCATCCCAGGCCCAAACTGTTTATTACAGAACTTAACTCTACTTTGGGAGTGCCAACCCAGCAAGCGATCATTCTTCAAACTTCTTGCAGGAAATATAACTCAGGTTTTGGATAGATATTCTCTTGAATGTTTATATACTGACAGGCCATGAACTGCCTTAACATTTGAAGAAAATTATCCATGGTTTATACCACAGAAATAGCTAAATACTACGAATGTCGTAGCAGGTTTACGACTCCATAAGAATTGAACCTTCTAGAACAGAGCAACGTCCGACGGATTGGATCCTTGATTGGCCCTCGCCACCTGGAGCAGGGCTATAGCCCGATAATTAATGACTTTCCCCAGGCGAGAGATGGAGCACCAACTCCCGGCTACTACAGCCGACTAATCACCCGCCGGAAATTAGAATTCCTCAATCTTACCGATCGGCTTCTCTCCCGATCACTTTTCCATCAGGGCGAGTTCCCCACCTCCCGAACCCTCGGGGTAGAAGTGCTTCATCACTCCGGACGGAAGGCGGCCTTGGCTTTAGAATACTTACTCAGGATTCGTTCCGTTGCAATATTATAAAGAAATATATTCTAGAACAATTGAAATATCTACGCCACGACAGACAACAAACTGAGGTGGAATTAGAAGCACAATACGTAGCCTTTGTCGCTTAAAAATAGGGCCTTCACGCATTACCCGTTCTCATCGTATGAGTATTCAAGATATGCGAATACTGCAACACAATCAGTAAAAAACAGTATCAAATGTACCTAGGAAGAATTCTAAGCGCAACGATTTATTCGCAGTAATTTCGCCCCCAAAAACAGTGTTCTCGTAAGCGGATTCTGGTGGATAACGAACTTGACCTTTTAAATTAGACAAAAACTTTGGGACGAAATTTCATCAAAATATATATATATATATATATATATATATATATATTATATATATATATATAAAAATTGAAACCACTGTTCTTTTCGTGATCTATGGGTTCTGAAACATAAGTTTTTCAAGTCAGCATCTCCGAATAGCGACATGAGATCAACCTCAGATTTGCGATTTCTCGCTTCCATGAATGGATAGAAAATATGGCTTCCAGGCTACTCAAAATTACCCCCCCCCCCAAAAAAAAATTACTTTTTTCCCAAAAACCGAAATAGAATATGTCACAGAAATATCATATTTTGGCCTAGGAACCCAAAATTCACTGCAACAAAAAAATCGCCAACGACCATAGAATGGATTCAAAGCAAGGTCGGGCCTGGTCAGCACCTGAATGGGCGACCATCCTCATGCAAGCATAGTAAATAAAAAATATTACCGTTGCGATTTTTTTCGCGCGAATTGTACTCCATAAACCATACGTTTTTCTTTTAAAATCTAATACGAAGACAGGTTCAGTTGGGATTCGGCTAGGAGAAAAACGTCAGACTTTCAAAAAGAAATCTGTATTTTGGACGTTTCGACTGCAACAATGGCAGCCTTCTTCAGCTAAAAAATATATACACTTATAAGTAAAGAAAATGTACAAGTAGTAAGTAAAAGACAGGCAGAAATGAGCGGAGTATATATATCAATACAATAAATTTTAACCAATCTTATTTTTAAAAACAATGAAAATACGGTAGTTGGAAAGAAAACAGCATGTAGAACTTGTTGGTAAAAACAGTACAAAAAAAATATTAAACAGTAAAAAAAACGCACATTTTTTATGTAGTGAAAAACAAACTCTATTTTCTAAGTGAATACAATTTATAACAATTAATATATAGATACATACCACTAGAGAATGCCTAGGGGGGAGGGAGGAAGACCTCGAGGACAACTTAGGTAACCATGGTAGAAGTATGAACGACAGAAACTACACCGGTGGTCTTTATAGTTATGAAAAAGGGGTGGGGAGGGGGTAAATTTACCCAGAAACATAACAGATAGTATATATATTTTTTCCATATTCAAAATGTTATTGTGACCATTTTGGTGAAAATCCCATTGAGATATCGTTAACATTAACAGAGTTATGATTTTTTTTGGTAAATGAAAGTCGCTTTGACTTAAATCGTCGGTAACAGCAAAAGCAAGTTTTATAGGCAACTTTAAAAATTCATAACTCAAAAAGTATTGAAGATATCTAACTAAAATTTAGAATATATCATTAGAATGACCAGTTCAACAAATATAAAAAGTTTCAGGCAATTCTGAGGACATGGGTTTCATTTCACTATTTAGCTGGATGATTTGAAATGGACTGACCCATGTTCCAGTGCATGGTTTCTCCATGTTAACGACTTTTGAAATTAGACGAAAGATTTTGGAACCAAATTACAGAGTGAACAGACAAACTATATACTAACTTCTAAACGTGCTTTGTACATAAGAACTCTGTGCCGCCTAAAGGGGAGTTAAATCCCAAGCTACATGAATAGGGTATAATTACAATTGCACTCAGGATGACTTTAATCCTCGAAATGAAGTCACGTTAACCCCCCGGACAAATCCCTTCCGAAACTTATCTAAAGTCCATTGATATGAAGCCTGATTAAGTACAATCTAAGCCCCTAATGAGGATTATCCTGGAGGTTTAGGGAGATAGGGACAATGAGAGGAGGGAGACATTGTCCCTCGGTCTGGTGGGAGAATTCATTAAAACTTGCCCATTCATACGGCACTTGAGTTTTGAGTTTTGGTGTGGCTAAGCCTTCAAGTTTTCCCTTCCATATGGTACTTCGGGAATTGTACTCCGTGCTCACCTAGGTCCTGGAAACTTGGTCATATTCAAGAATCCGCAGAACTTTACTTCCACAGGATGTCACGAACATTTTATTTACTCCTTGGAAAATATGTTTTATTAAATCCTTCAATTTGTTTAAAATGTTTCTTACTTCCATATGAAAGAAACTTGCCTATGACTTCAACTCTATGGTTATATGGGGAAGATCTAACAAATAATTACCAAGTTCCAGAACCATGTGTAATGTTTTTTTTTTTTTTTTTTTTTTTTTTGGGGGGTTCTTAAGGCGTACCAACCTTTTAGGATATTAACGCCACAGATGTTGAATAAAGTTTAGAATTTTATTTTATAAATTTATGGTTGTAATAGTTGTTATTAAGCCTTTATGTGATTAAATTATTGTCTTAAAAATGATATATTATCGAATATTAGGATTTTTAAACTTATGTTACTTAATTTAAATATTTGTTGATAGTTAATTTAAGTACCTTGAGCAATGATTTCTGTTTGGTGCCGGGGTTTCGGTTTACTTCAACCCCGGGCCGTGTGCCACAACAATCATAGTTTATTTAGAAGTTGTGTGTATCCAAACAAATTAAATACATTTTTTATCTAAGTCGGGCTATCACCCATATCTCCCATATATGTGTAATGTTTATTTGAATTCTAACGTCCATTAATAATAACTAAGAATTTTAGGACGGGCTATCTTTAGCTTAACACCCTTTTCTAGCCAGGATAGGAATGATGCCTTTTCTATTTTCTAAAGAAAAGCCATCACCCCATAGTAGGAATCGAACCCACGACCCTTGGCACGGAGTGTTAAGAGCTCCCGGGCCTTCCCATATCTAATAGGAGAACCCAAAACATTTCTTTTTAAAGCAAAATAATATTTTGTCCAATTTTAGAAATAGATTATATATACCCCCGATATATATATATATATATATATATATATATATATATATATATATATATATATATATATATCGGGGGTACTCCAGACCCCAAGTACTTATTTGCCTGAACTGGCCGTAATTTTTCTTGTATAACAACGAAACTCACTATTCATTGTGACCATCTTAATATAAAAATATGTTGTAAAAATAAACGAAATCATTAAATTAGGAGGGTGGTTTACTCTAGACCCAAATTACCAATTTTACCAATGAGAAAGAAGGCCTGCAAAAGTAAACTTTTAGGTAATTTCTTTATTTCTAGCATTTGAGCTGAATGTTTTTATTTTTTTTTATATTTAAGACATTCTGAATCAACTATTAATTAAATAAAGTCCGTCACGCAGGAGCTTCATAACTAAGCACTTTCCTCAGAATTGGGTAGAGTCGAGTGCATTGCTGTATAATTTGCTTAAAATAAACTATATAGATAAAAACATAAATTGTTCTCCTCTTTTGCTTTTATGAGCAGCTGTTTCAATTATTAATTTTGTAATAAATTTCGTTCCAGAGTTTTGTGTATGCGGGGTTCTACACTACGTAATAAATACACAAATCTTCACATTTTGATCTATTGATCTTGATGAGTTTCGTGAACCTACGTTTGGCGGAAAAATTAAATTCAAACGTAGTACAAAGTAACACCCCCCCCCCCTTCGAATAGACCGATTTAGTTCATTTTCAAAATACTTCTTTCTTATTAGATAGCCAGGACGTATACAGAGTTTCGTAACAATACAACAGAAATTACGACCGGTATAAGGAAATTAGTAATTTCTGTCCGGAGTAAACTCCCCCTTCTACTCAACCGATCTAGTTTATTTTTACAAAAAAAAATTTCTCTTCAGTTGACCACAACAAATACCGAGTTTCGTTGAAATATAACAATAATTACGACTGGTATTGGCAAATAACTACTTTGGCTCCGGAGTAAACCCCCCCTCCGGATGGACTGATTTTGTTGGTTAACGAACTCGTTAAATCGTTTGATGGGGGAATACTACATACCAAGTTTCGTGGAGAAAAAACAAAAACTCTGGCCTGTATCGTGTTAACGGACACATATATAACTATATATGCATATATATATATATATATATATATATATATATATATATATATATATATATATATATATATGCATATAGAATTTTAACTGGGGTAATTTTCGGTTTCTACTAGGTAGGATCGATAAAGATTCGAAGAAATTTTTCAAAAATCCGTCATGAGTGCAACCTCAATAGCTACTTTCCTTCGGAGGAAAGTGCTAAAAATATAAACTTCTTTATAGAACAACGGATGGTACGACCCAATAAATAAAATTTGCATTACGTTTTTCCTAAAACCTGTAACTTCAACTCAATCTCTCTTACAAAACCTGTAACTTCAACTCAATCTCTGTTACAAAACCTGTAACTTCAACTCAATCTCTCTTACAAAACCTGTAACTTCAACTCAATCTCTCTTACAAAACCTGTAACTTCAACTCAATCTCTCTTACAAAACCTGTAACTTCAACTCAATCTCTGTTACAAAACCTGTAACTTCAACTCAATCTCTCTTACAAAACCTGTAACTTCAACTCAATCTTTGTTACAAAACCTGTAACTTCAACTCAATCTCTCTTACAAAACCTGTAACTTCAACTCAATCTCTCTTACAAAAAATATTAGTAGCTATTCCTGCAAGTTATACTAAAAACTTCTCTGTTTGTTAAGCTAATAGAAAAAGTATATTAGTCAGGCAAAATGTTATTATTTTCAGAAAAAGCTTATAAAAACCTATAAAATATAGTGCCACTAAAGAAAACTGCATTATAAAAAAAGAAATCATTAAAAAGAAGTGAACAAATTTTTAAAATTACTTTATTATTAAGCTTTAAATGTTATACACCATCGCCATCGCCGCCTTAATTCGCATTTCAGCTGTCAGGAAATTTTATTGTGTTAAGTGCAACTTAAATTGCCTCCCGCTTATGTGTATACACAGTTTTATCTTAAGAATTATAAAAATTTCACCTGACTGTTATAATTTTTTGTATAGCTTAATAAACCGAAATGTTTTTAGTATAACTTGCAGGAATAGCGACTAATATTTTTTTTAAGAGAGATTGAGTTGAAGTCACAAGTTTTGTAAGAGAGATTGAGTTGAAGTTACAGGTTTCAGGAAATAAAGTAATGTAAATTTTAGTTATTTGGTCGTACCATCCGTTGTCCCGTAAAAATTTGATATTTTTATTTAATTAATAGTTGATTCTGAATGTCTTAAATACAAAAACAACAAAAAACATACAGCTAAAATGCTAGAAATAAAAAAAAAAAATACCTAAAACATAAGCAACAATGACTGTTTTAAACCTCCAATGCCCATGACTATTCTATTTATTTTTCTAATTTCTTTTAGCGCGGTTACTCCCTATCTCCATAGGGAGTAACCGCTTATGAGGTTACTCCCTATCTCCATAGGGAGGACCCGCTTATGAGGTTACTCCCTATCTCCATAGGGAGGACCCGCTTATGAGGTTACTCCCTATCTCCATAGGGAGGACCCGCTTATGAGGTTACTCCCTATCTCCATAGGGAGGACCCGCTTATGAGGTTACTCCCTATCTCCATAGGGAGGACCCGCTTATGAGGTTGACCTCATGACGCAGTCCGGAAGTGGCGACTAGAAACTTTCACGTTTCAGACCCTATAGATCACGAAAATATAGGTGGCTAAAATTTGTATATGTATATATATATATATATATATATATATATATATATATATATATATATATACACACACACACCCATGTGTGTGTATGTGTGTATATATATATATATATATGTATGTATGTGTGTGTGTGTGTATATGTATATGGGTGTGTGTGTGTATATATATATATATATATATATGCATATATATATATATATATATATATATATATATGTATGTATGTATATATATATATATATATGTATGTATGTATATATATATATATATGGGTGTATGTGTGTGGGTAGGAGGCAAAAGTGAATGGGTGTACATATGTAGGGTGTATGTATGTATATATATGTGGGTATATGCATGTAGATAGGTGGGTAAAGAAAGGGTATATAATAATGTAAATTATATAGGGTAATTTTTTGATATGTATAATATGATAAGTAAGATGGGCATGAACAATTTTTTAATATATGGGATTAGAGATGGAATGTGATGATAGTGTAAATAGAAAATGGTGGAAGGTTGTTGGCCACATGGTCTGGTGGAAATTTCAAATGTTTAAAGAAAGAGTAATAAAAGTGTTATTTATAGAAGATGAAAAATCCTAGAGGTTTAAAGTTTAGATGTAATGTGATGACAAGCTCTTGTAAAATAGGGTGTTTATATGTGGATCAAGAAAGGAAGGTAATATAAGTTAAAGATAGTTTTTTAAAAAAGTTTTACATTGTATGTATAAAAAAAGGGGGTAATTTTTAATGTAATTTTAAATACATGTAATTTATTTTTCTTCTAGTTAATGAGGATGGCCCTGAGGCCGAAACGTTTAAAAATGAGGAATTGTAACTAGTTCATCAATATATGTGGCTGAGGTTGAGGATCAATAAATAAACTATATATGGATATATGTATATATTTATATATATGTTTGTCTGTTCGCGCTCCTGACGGCTCAAAAATGGTCCGACTTTGATGAAATTTGGCAAAAAAATCTGTCTTCTAATTTGAAAGGTCAAGTTCGTTAACCAGCAGAATCCACCCACTAGAAGATAGAGTTTGGGGCGACATTCGCCCAAAAAAATCGTAACACTTACGTTTTTGAGTTTATATGCTTGAAGGAACTTGTTTTATAGGTTTGTTAACGAATGAAACCATTTTTAAGGCGATATCTTTAACCGTTTCTGAGAAAAGTGGAATCAATATGTTTGTAAGTCTTTTTTTTTTTTTTTTTTTTTTTGCGAGTACTTAGAATCGCGGGATTCCGCGGGATCCTACCTAAGATGATTAAATTTTGGTTATATTTGGAGTTAAGGAAGTATGCGAAAAAAAAAAATTATTAATAGACGTGAAAAGTTTTCGGATCTCGATACATTTTTCGTAAATATCTCGATAACGGTTGGGAAATAGTGGCAAGTGGAAAGTGACCATTCAAATTCTTACTAAATTCTCTACGAAAAATGTTCTGAAGCAATATTCGATGGGAGAACGTCAATGAGAGATATAAGCGCTTAAAACTTAAAAAGTGTTTGTTTTGTTGTTTTGAACTGGTTTTTCTCTGTCTTTATCTCACTTTTTAATTGGTTGTTTCTAGTTTTAAATTGCATTTATCAGTAAAATTAGTATTGTTGTAAAATAAGCTAACAAACGGTGAAAGGTATTGACAATAAGTTTGGAGTGGCTGTGGTAATCATGATGCCAGTGGCTGTCAGTTTCCTGTGATTTGTGATGCTAATCTATTCCATTTCTTCGAGATGTACGTAACCGCGCTAAGATGACGCAGTTCCTTCGATTCGGACTTTTTTGCTTAAATGGGTTAATATGAAGTCAATTGAAGTAACTTTTAAGTTATTTTAGTTATAAAACCGTCAATATATGAAATAAAATATTGTCCCCTAGAGAGGACCTTGGGCACTGGGTTTACAAGTGTCAAAATCTAGTGTCTTTTAAAAATTCACTACATTTCATGAACAAATCTTTATTTTACTGCTAGTAAATAATAATAAAATGCATAAGTATACGATTAGTTATCTATGATAAATATTGGTTTTAGAAAAAATGATTTATTCTGTGAAAATCGAAATAACTGTGCGAATAAAGCCCTATATTGCAGCACTCACTCATGATTCTTGCCTGTTTTTTACTATTCTTACAATGTGATTTTCTGTAATATTACTAAAAACATTGTCCGCGTAAAGGCTGTAAGGCCCCAATCCTTGGGGTAACCGGGAAGACACTCAAGAACTACAGATCCACCAAGGCGTAACTATTCTGGAAGGGCATTGTAGCCGCCCTAATAAGGCTCAATAGTTGCAGGTAGCCTTGTCGAGGTTCACAAGACCAAATTTTATAACCAAACCTTATGGGCTTGCCATAGGGAGATGCTGCTTATAGCTATTGCATTCATAGAAGGTGACCTTGCTTTCATTTATAGATTCCTGGGATGATCCAACAGCATCAACATTTTGTTAAAAAAAATGTCTTACATCGGAATCGAAACATCCAATTGAAGATAAGTTACTGCAATTTCTGAATAATATTTCTCTAGAATTTCCTTTCCCAGCTCTATTTAAAATTTACCTTCTTTTTGTGTACCTTTAGTTACTCCAGATTTACTGGACATATTTTTATTTTTTTCTGACCGTGATTTCTTTGTTGACAGCGATTTTTTTCTTCTTTATTTATAACGATTAAAAAATCTAATTATTATAATTGTTTTAATAAATTGACGTTATCGCATTTTTTCGTGAAGTATTGTCAATTATTTCAAATAATATTGGAAAGTAGATTTTTTATGAAGCCCCAGTGCACAAGGTCCCCTAAGGGAGACCACAGAATTCAAAGAATACTTATGAATAGAGATTTAATCCAATTCTCTCAAACTTTTATTTATTTAATAAAAAAAATGTTTAGTGAATGATTTATACAGAAAGAAGTATAAAACTTAGCCACTTTTTAGCCATAACAATGAAAAATGCAATGTAGTTTCTAACCGGTTGTTATTCTGATTGTTGCAGTAACTTCAAATCCTATTAACGTTGTTATCTGTAACACTGGAATGCTACAAATTTTCAGTAATGTAAATCAATTCCTTCTTTAACCATAGAAGTAAAAATCCTAGACCCCAACTTCTTGGAAAACTTTGAAACTAATGTGAAAAAGTGGTCCCCTGTAGGGGGGACCTTGGGCATTGGAGGGTTAACCCTTTCGTTGTTGGCGAATGAAACTAATCGCAGCGCCCAGTGCGCTCCATGCTTATACGTCTAGCTTCCCCCGTACGCTCGCCAATATCTCCTTGTCTCTATCTCGCTACCGTTCAACTCTTTCGTCTCTCTCGGTATCCTCTTGTTATATATTTGGAATTATTAACTTATAATTTCATACATCTTTTACATTCGTAATATTATACTAAACTAAAATACATTTTCTATCATGGAAAAGAAAATGACCCAGGTAAGAAATGATGATATAATTACTTGAATGATATCATGTATAGTATATAATAATAAAGGAGGATATTTATACCGACCGAACTAAACATGATCCAAATTGTGACTGAAAGATACAAACAACAATAATACGGTTAGAGAGACGAATTTGAGTATCACCCTACAATAGGCGGCGAGGCGCGCCAGCTTCAACCTCCAAAAATTGTTCTAACAATGACGATTGTAGGACTTTACAATTTTTTTTTATAGATAACTAGCCGTTACCCGGCGTGCCATGCTACGCCTACTTTCTGCATATAGAAAAGCCTAAACAAATAAGAAACCAAATAAGTATTATTAAAATCTAAAAACACGAATCTGTAACTGTTATGAACCCGTGGCCTCTCAACTGTGAGTCCTAGACGACTTTGACCTAACCTATAACACGCCCCGTATCAAGACATACATGTGTACCGAGTTTTGTCAAAATCGGACGAACGGTGTGGATTTGTATAAGGGACAAACATACAGACAGACAGCTCATAGATTACTTTGACCTAGCCTAGGAGATTTCTCGTATCAAGACCTACCATTATTCCAAGTTTGGTCAAAATCGGTCAAACGGTGTAGATTTGTATAAGGAACAAACAAACAGAAAAACAGACAGACACGTGATTTTTATATATATAAATAATAGACTTGCACAATGTTTAATTTCAATTAATATACGAAGAAGATCTGATAAGGTCCCACTGATTTTATAAGAGTTAATAGCACTAGGCCGGAGAAGCGACATACGGGGCTAATGGGAGCACGAGTTAACTCGTGTGGAGCGTCAAGGGCACTGACAGTGGAACACGAGTTAACTCGTGTGGAGCGTCAAGGGCACTGACAGTGGAACACGAGTTAACTCGCGTGGAGCGTCAAGGGCACTGACAGTGGAACACGAGTTAACTCGTGTGGAGCGTCAAGGGCACTGACAGTGGAACACGAGTTAACTCGCGTGGAGCGTCTGGAGCCCTGCAAGTTGAACACGAGTTAACTCGTTCAGAGCAACGAAAGGGTTAAAGTAAAGAACAAAATATTAAACATCTTGGAAACTGGTAACTTTTGGATAAGGCAATATGGGCTTAAAATTGTTTCTTTTGACCTAAACTATCACCTCGCGAAGGATGTGGGTCTACTTACCAATAACCCTATATATATATATATATATGTGTGTGTGTGTGTTAGTCAAAAAAATCAAATCGTCCACTTGATAACTGACTGGAGAAAAGCAATCCGGACAGAGGAAGCAACGCAAAGACTGAATAGCAGCTAGCAGTCGGCCTACCTGGCCGACCTCCCGTATCTACAGCCCTGCAGAGGAATATCAGCTAGCAGTCGGTCTACCTGGCAGCCCTCCCTTATCTACAGCCCTGCAGAGGAATAGCAGCTAGCAGTCGGTCTACCTGGCCGACCTCCCGTATCTACAGCCCTGCAGAGGAATAGCAGCTAGCAGTCGGTCTACCTGGCCGACCTCCATTATCTACAGCCCTGCAGAGGAATAGCAGCTAGCAGTCGGTCTACCTGGCCGACCTCCCTTATCTACAGCCCTGCAGAGGAATATCAGCTAGCAGTCGGTCTACCTGGCCGACCTCCCGTATCTACAGCCCTGCAGAGGAATAGCAGCTAGCAGTCGGTCTACCTGGCCGACCTCCATTATCTACAGCCCTGCAGAGGAATAGCAGCTAGCAGTCGGTCTACCTGGCCGACCTCCCTTATCTACAGCCCTGCAGAGGAATATCAGCTAGCAGTCGGTCTACCTGGCCGACCTCCCGTATCTACAGCCCTGCAGAGGAATAGCAGCTAGCAGTCGGTCTACCTGGCCGACCTCCATTATCTACAGCCCTGCAGAGGAATAGCAGCTAGCAGTCGGTCTACCTGGCCGACCTCCATTATCTACAGCCCTGCAGAGGAATAGCAGCTAGCAGTCGGTCTACCTGGCCGACCTCCATTATCTACAGCCCTGCAGAGGAATAGCAGCTAGCAGTCGGTCTACCTGGCCGACCTCCATTATCTACAGCCCTGCAGAGGAATAGCAGCTAGCAGTCGGTCTACCTGGCCGACCTCCATTATCTACAGCCCTGCAGAGGAATAGCAGCTAGCAGTCGGTCTACCTGGCCGACCTCCATTATCTACAGCCCTGCAGAGGAATAGCAGCTAGCAGTCGGTCTACCTGGCCGACCTCCATTATCTACAGCCCTGCAGAGGAATAGCAGCTAGCAGTCGGTCTACCTGCCGACCTCCATTATCTACAGCCCTGCAGAGGAATAGCAGCTAGCAGTCGGTCTACCTGGCCGACCTCCCGTATCTACAGCCCTGCAGAGGAATAGCAGCTAGCAGTCGGTCTACCTGGCCGACCTCCATTATCTACAGCCCTGCAGAGGAATAGCAGCTAGCAGTCGGTCTACCTGGCCGACCTCCATTATCTACAGCCCTGCAGAGGAATAGCAGCTAGCAGTCGGTCTACCTGGCCGACCTCCCGTATCTACAGCCCTGCAGAGGAATAGCAGCTAGCAGTCGGTCTACCTGGCCGACCTCCATTATCTACAGCCCTGCAGAGGAATAGCAGCTAGCAGTCGGTCTACCTGGCCGACCTCCATTATCTACAGCCCTGCAGAGGAATAGCAGCTAGCAGTCGGTCTACCTGGCCGAACTCCCGTATCTACAGCCCTGCAGAGGAATAGCAGCTAGCAGTCGGTCTACCTGGCCGACCTCCATTATCTACAGCCCTGCAGAGGAATAGCAGCTAGCAGTCGGTCTACCTGGCCGACCTCCATTATCTACAGCCCTGCAGAGGAATAGCAGCTAGCAGTCGGTCTACCTGGCCGACCTCCATTATCTACAGCCCTGCAGAGGAATAGCAGCTAGCAGTCGGTCTACCTGGCCGACCTCCATTATCTACAGCCCTGCAGAGGAATAGCAGCTAGCAGTCGGTCTACCTGGCCGACCTCCATTATCTACAACCCTGCAGAGGAATAGCAGCTAGCAGTCGGTCTACCTAGCCGACCTCCCTTATCAACAGCCCTGCGGAGGAATAGCAGCTAGCAGTCGGTCTACCTGGCCGACCTCCATTATCTACAGCCCTGCAGAGGAATAGCAGCTAGCAGTCGGTCTACCTAGCCGACCTCCATTATCTACAGCCCTGCAGAGGAATAGCAGCTAGCAGTCGGTCTACCTGGCCGACCTCCATTATCTACAGCCCTGCAGAGGAATAGCAGCTAGCAGTCGGTCTACCTAGCCGACCTCCATTATCTACAGCCCTGCAGAGGAATAGCAGCTAGCAGTCGGTCTACCTGGCCGACCTCCATTATCTACAGCCCTGCAGAGGAATAGCAGCTAGCAGTCGGTCTACCTGGCCGACCTCCATTATCTACAGCCCTGCAGAGGAATAGCAGCTAGCAGTCGGCCTACCTAGCCGACCTCCCTTATCTACAGCCCTGCAGAGGAATAGCTGCTAGCAGTCGGTCTACCTAGCCGACCTCCATTATCTACAGCCCTGCAGAGGAATAGCAGCTAGCAGTCGGTCTACCTGGCCGACCTCCATTATCTACAGCCCTGCAGAGGAATAGCAGCTAGCAGTCGGTCTACCTGGCCGACCTCCATTATCTACAGCCCTGCAGAGGAATAGCAGCTAGCAGTCGGTCTACCTGGCCGACCTCCATTATCTACAGCCCTGCAGAGGAATAGCAGCTAGCAGTCGGTCTACCTAGCCGACCTCCATTATCTACAGCCCTGCAGAGGAATAGCAGCTAGCAGTCGGTCTACCTGGCCGACCTCCATTATCTACAGCCCTGCAGAGGAATAGCAGCTAGCAGTCGGTCTACCTAGCCGACCTCCATTATCTACAGCCCTGCAGAGGAATAGCAGCTAGCAGTCGGTCTACCTAGCCGACCTCCATTATCTACAGCCCTGCAGAGGAATAGCAGCTAGCAGTCGGTCTACCTGGCCGACCTCCATTATCTACAGCCCTGCAGAGGAATAGCAGCTAGCAGTCGGTCTACCTGGCCGACCTCCATTATCTACAGCCCTGCAGAGGAATAGCAGCTAGCAGTCGGTCTACCTGGCCGACCTCCATTATCTACAGCCCTGCAGAGGAATAGCAGCTAGCAGTCGGTCTACCTGGCCGACCTCCATTATCTACAGCCCTGCAGAGGAATAGCAGCTAGCAGTCGGTCTACCTGGCCGACCTCCATTATCTACAGCCCTGCAGAGGAATAGCAGCTAGCAGTCGGTCTACCTAGCCGACCTCCATTATCTACAGCCCTGCAGAGGAATAGCAGCTAGCAGTCGGTCTACCTGGCCGACCTCCATTATCTACAGCCCTGCAGAGGAATAGCAGCTAGCAGTCGGTCTACCTGGCCGACCTCCATTATCTACAGCCCTGCAGAGGAATAGCAGCTAGCAGTCGGTCTACCTGGCCGACCTCCATTATCTACAGCCCTGCAGAGGAATAGCAGCTAGCAGTCGGTCTACCTGGCCGACCTCCATTATCTACAGCCCTGCAGAGGAATAGCAGCTAGCAGTCGGCCTACCTAGCCGACCTCCCTTATCTACAGCCCTGCAGAGGAATAGCTGCTAGCAGTCGGTCTACCTGGCCGACCTCCATTATCTACAGCCCTGCAGAGGAATAGCAGCTAGCAGTCGGTCTACCTGGCCGACCTCCATTATCTACAGCCCTGCAGAGGAATAGCAGCTAGCAGTCGGCCTACCTAGCCGACCTCCCTTATCTACAGCCCTGCAGAGGAATAGCTGCTAGCAGTCGGTCTACCTAGCCGACCTCCATTATCTACAGCCCTGCAGAGGAATAGCAGCTAGCAGTCGGTCTACCTGGCCGACCTCCATTATCTACAGCCCTGCAGAGGAATAGCAGCTAGCAGTCGGTCTACCTGGCCGACCTCCATTATCTACAGCCCTGCAGAGGAATAGCAGCTAGCAGTCGGTCTACCTGGCCGACCTCCATTATCTACAGCCCTGCAGAGGAATAGCAGCTAGCAGTCGGTCTACCTGGCCGACCTCCATTATCTACAGCCCTGCAGAGGAATAGCAGCTAGCAGTCGGTCTACCTGGCAGCCCTCCCTTATCTACAGCCCTGCAGAGGAATAGCAGCTAGCAGTCGGTCTACCTGGCCGACCTCCCGTATCTACAGCCCTGCAGAGGAATAGCAGCTAGCAGTCGGTCTACCTGGCCGACCTCCATTATCTACAGCCCTGCAGAGGAATAGCAGCTAGCAGTCGGTCTACCTGGCCGACCTCCCTTATCTACAGCCCTGCAGAGGAATATCAGCTAGCAGTCGGTCTACCTGGCCGACCTCCCGTATCTACAGCCCTGCAGAGGAATAGCAGCTAGCAGTCGGTCTACCTGGCCGACCTCCATTATCTACAGCCCTGCAGAGGAATAGCAGCTAGCAGTCGGTCTACCTGGCCGACCTCCATTATCTACAGCCCTGCAGAGGAATAGCAGCTAGCAGTCGGTCTACCTGGCCGACCTCCATTATCTACAGCCCTGCAGAGGAATAGCAGCTAGCAGTCGGTCTACCTGGCCGACCTCCATTATCTACAGCCCTGCAGAGGAATAGCAGCTAGCAGTCGGTCTACCTGCCGACCTCCATTATCTACAGCCCTGCAGAGGAATAGCAGCTAGCAGTCGGTCTACCTGGCCGACCTCCCGTATCTACAGCCCTGCAGAGGAATAGCAGCTAGCAGTCGGTCTACCTGGCCGACCTCCATTATCTACAGCCCTGCAGAGGAATAGCAGCTAGCAGTCGGTCTACCTGGCCGACCTCCATTATCTACAGCCCTGCAGAGGAATAGCAGCTAGCAGTCGGTCTACCTGGCCGACCTCCCGTATCTACAGCCCTGCAGAGGAATAGCAGCTAGCAGTCGGTCTACCTGGCCGACCTCCATTATCTACAGCCCTGCAGAGGAATAGCAGCTAGCAGTCGGTCTACCTGGCCGACCTCCATTATCTACAGCCCTGCAGAGGAATAGCAGCTAGCAGTCGGTCTACCTGGCCGACCTCCCGTATCTACAGCCCTGCAGAGGAATAGCAGCTAGCAGTCGGTCTACCTGGCCGACCTCCATTATCTACAGCCCTGCAGAGGAATAGCAGCTAGCAGTCGGTCTACCTGGCCGACCTCCATTATCTACAGCCCTGCAGAGGAATAGCAGCTAGCAGTCGGTCTACCTGGCCGACCTCCATTATCTACAGCCCTGCAGAGGAATAGCAGCTAGCAGTCGGTCTACCTGGCCGACCTCCATTATCTACAGCCCTGCAGAGGAAACAATCCGGAAGTGCCGACTAGAAAATCTTGAGTTTTTAAACCCCTAGAGACCGAAAATAACGGTGGTTCAAATTTGTATACATATATATATATATATATATATATATATATATATATATATATATATATATATATATTTGTCTGTTCGCTCTCTAGCTAGAAGACGAATGGTCCGATTTTGATGAAATTTGGTACAAAAATCCGTCGTCCAATTTGAAAGGTCAAGTTCGTTAACCAGCAAAATCCACCCACTGGAAGATGACGTTTGGGGCGAAATTCTCGCAAAAAAAATCGTAACGCTTACGTATTTGAGTTCATATGCTTGTAAGTTACTCTTTTTATAGGCTTCTTGGCCAAGGAAAACGAATGAAACCTTTTTCAAGGCGATAGCTTTAACCGTTTTCGAGAAAATGGGAAAAATAGTTGTTGAATACCGATTTTGGTTTGGGTACTTAGAATCATGGGATTCAGTTGAAACATTTTTTGCATGTTTGAATTTCATCAAAACTGTTTAATGTTAAACTTTTGGTTACGTTTGGAGTTAAGGAAGGGTTAGAATAAAATATTTTATGAACAGACTTGAAATGTTTTGGAACGTCGTATAATTTCATTAATATCTCGAACCAGGTTGGGAAATCGTGATAATTGGATAAAAATTATTTGAAAGCTTTATAAATTCTCTACAAAAAAGATTCTGAAACAATTTTTGATTAGGTGATGTCAATCAGAGAAATAAGCGCTTAAACTTTGAAGTAATTGATTTCGTTTATTCGAACGGTTCTTTTTGTCTGTTTTTATTCCTCGTTATTTTTTAATTGCTTATAGTTGGATAATGTATTTGACAATAAAAAAGATTAGGCAAAATAAGAAAAACAATTCATTGTTAGAAATATAGCTTGCCAAGAGAAAGAGATTCGATGACGTCTTTTGAATATTTTCAATTGCCTTTATGCTGTTTCTTTTTTTATTTTATTTTTTAATTGATTGAACCCCCTAAGCTATGCTTAGCTTGTTGTTCCTGTTTTATATCAAACCCCGCTCTAGAAGCAATTCCTGGACTATGTTACCCTCCTCTCCCATATATCCATCCGCCCTTAGGTTCACGCTTCGAAGAATATTAAACTCTAATTACTCCATATTACCCTGAATAATTTAATGACCTTCACTTTCATCGAAGCCGAGCTTCATCTACTGAGAATTTCTTAATTGCACTATTATTGATGTTATAAATTTAATGAAATAAGAAATGTTCTCTGAAAGTTTCTCTCTTACAAACTTATTAACCCTTTCGGAACTGAATAAAGGATCAGGTTTTTTTGGCGTGTTTTCTTGCTCTCGCCGTAGGCCGCTTAAGAAAATACCGATGAAAAATGTTCAAAAGTCATATCTGGATGAATGTTCAAAAGACAAACACAGAAATGGGAATTAAAAATATCATACATCCCTGAATTCAGCAACGTAGTCTTATTCTTTTATTTCATTACAAAAAGGTTGTTAGCGAGTAAATAAAAAAAATAAAAAGAAAAATTGTTTTCGTTATAAATAAATTATTATTTAAACAATTTTTTTACATATTTGTATTATATGTAAATATCATACATTTTTTCCTTATAACATCTTTTTCTATCTCCAGTAGTTTAAAAGTTATTTGAGAAGAATTTTTCATGCGTTGTCATACCTGTCGGTGGAGACCGTCGTCACTGGCATCTCTGCGAGTACTCTGGGTGAGCGCTTTCGACGTAAATACGTCATTATCAAGCCACTGTTAAGTTAGTACTGAACTGTGTTTGTAGTGTCAGAGTATTTATACAGGGTGGAGTGAGTTGTTTACTTCTGTGAAGGGTCGTCCAGGTAGGTTGTTTGTCTGTACTCTGTGCAGGTGTTCGTTCAGATAAAGTGTTGGCTCCGTGGGTCATTGCCGTCTAAGGGTTTTCCAGGTAGTTTGTTTGTCTGTATTCTGTGCAGGTGGTCCGTTGTATGTTGATCTTGGAAAATGTGATTTTATGTTTAACTTTCTTAGTTTTTCTGTTTTTATGTTAAGTACGTTGTCGTTTAGTTATTGGAAGTGATGTTGTGTCTGTCCTTTTTCGTTTGTTTGTTCGTTTAAGTAGTTTGAGTGGTCTGAATATTGTGTCAGAGCTAGTGTTAAGCTGTTCGTTTATAATGTTTCCGTTAAAGTATCGTTGTTTGTATATCTCCATGTTTTCTAGTATGTCAAGTCTACGTCCATTTTGTTGTCTGTGTATGAGTGTCATGCTGTTTTGTATGTTGCTAGGGTCGTGTGCGTGTTCGTGTAAATGGTTGGCGTAGTTAGAGTCACGTTTGTTCTGTTTAAAAGATCGTATGTGTTCTGTATATCGTGTCTTTAGTTTTCGTCCTGTTTGTCCGATGTATGTGTGGTCACAAGAGCATGTTAGTTTGTACACTCCGTTTAGGTCGTATTTGTTAGGTCTGTCGATATCGTTAGACATTAGATTATTTGATGCGTTATTTGGAAGGGTGGTTTCACCCTTTAAAAGTGCGATTGGGCCGATATAAAAAAAGTCCGTCACGCAGGAGCTGCATAACTAAGCACTTCCCTCAGAATTTGGGTAGTGTAGTACTGCTTTCCAGAACAATTTGCTTAAAATATCCTACATAAATAAAATAAAAACGTGAATAGTTCTCATTTTGTAATGAGTAACTAATCAATTATTAATTTGCATCCGGAGTTATGTTTACACATGGTACCTACTACACTACGTAATAAATACAAAAATCCTCATATTATCGTATTTTGATCTAACGCAGGAACAGGATACAGTCACTCTAGTGGTAGAAAGCGCTCCTTGCGGCGGCTTTGTGAACCTACGTCTGCCGGCTTTTCTATTCAAATATATTACAAATTAAACCCCCGCTTTCCGATTGACCGATTCAGCTCATTTTTACAACACTTCTTTCTCATGAGTTACCCACGACGTATACCGCGTTTCGTTACAATACAGCAGAAATTACGACCGGTATGAGTATATTAGGAATTTGGGTCCGGAGTAAACCCCCCCTTCTAATGAACCGATTTAGTTTATTTTTACAACACATATTTACCTGTAGATTACCACAACGAATACCGAGTTTCGTCGAAATAGACCAAAAATCACGGCTGGTAGTGGCGAATTGGTATTGTGGGTCTTGAGTAAACCCCCCCTCCTAATGAACCGATTTCGTTTATTTTTACAACACATATTTACCTGTGGATTAGCACTACGAATACCGAGTTTCGTCGAAATATACCAAAAATCACGGCTGGTAGTGGCGAATTGGTATTGTGGGACCGAAGTAAACCCCCCCCCCTTCTAATGAACCGATTTAGTTCATTTTTATATCTCACTTTTCTCTCTATATTACCACTACGAATACCAAGTTTCGTTGAAATATAACAAATATTACGGCTGACATAGTCAAATAAGTGTTTTGGGTTCGGGGTAAACCCCCCCTTCCGGTGGACCGACTTTGGTGGTTAACGAACTCGTTCAATCGTTTGCTAATTGAATGCTACATACCAAGTTTCGTGACGAAAAAACAAAAACTCTGGCCGCTATCGTGTTAACAGACACATATATATATATGCATATATATATATATATATATAGATATATATAAATTTTAACGGGGGTCATTTTCGGTGTCTACTAGGTAGGATCGATAAAGATTTGAAGAAATTTTTCAAAAATTCCGTCATGAGTCCAACCTCAATAGCTACTTTCCTTCGGAGGAAAGTGCTAAAATACGTATTGATTATATTCGCCTGTTTAATACATATACAAAGTTTCAATAAAATCTACTCCGGACACTTGGGGATGTTCCCTTGTTAGTGTAAACATGTGGGCTGTACTTATTTATTGTTTATAATATAAGTTTTCAGTTTTATTTCTATTAAAACTAAACACTTATTTTCATTGCTATTTGGGAGGCCCGGTGGACGTGAGTGTTATGGCTTGAGCACATAACATTCCTTGCCAAGTGTGGGTTAGATTCCCACTATCCCACTATGGATGGTGGGATTGGTGGCTTTTCATTACAAAGAAGGAATGATATCGAACCCTATCCTGGCTAGAATAGGGCGGTAACCTTTTGATAACTAGCCCCAAAATTCTTAGTTAATAATAATGGACGTTGAAATTAAAATAAACAAATACATTTCTATTAGTGTTTGTCCATTGATATTTTTCACTCACTATGATGGGACCTTTTGATATATAAATAAAACACATAGGTATACTAACTCTGTTTTTTCAGACCTATGAAGGATAGTTCGACTAAATACATGATTTGACATACTTATGAAAACGCCTTCATACCAAATATATAACCATGTTCGTGATGCCAGATTGTAGCAAGAGGCAAACAAAGATCTTTGCCAGTTTTTTGCATCTATCAGCTGTCTGCCTGTATGTTTGTTCCTTATACAAATCCACACCGTTTGACCGATTTTGATGAAACTTGATACACATGTATGTCTTGATCCGAGGAGTGTTATAGGAAAGGTTAAAATCGTCTAGGACTCACAGTTCTAGGAAGTCACGGGTTCGAAACTGTGAACCCGAACAGTCACAGATTTGTGTTATTAGATATTAACATTACTTATTCGGTTTCTAATTCACTTTTGCATTCCTAGGTGCTGAAAGAAGGGGTAGTATGACATGCTAGTAGATAAAAAAGAGACCTTATAAAAAAAACATGGGACATTAGGAAAACACCTAAAAATAATGTGCAAAGAGTCATAACTTCATGGAGCAGTGCTAATTCTAACACGAAGCGCTAGATAGCGGTGACGCCTTTTCCTAAGTTTTCCCTAACAAAATATCGTGAAAGTTAAGGGAGGGCCACCGCCCCCGGTATCTTAAGAGCGGCCCGGCGACTTCGGATTATACGCGAAAAATAAATGGACGCAATAAATAGACGGAATGGGAGATCCAGCAGAAAAGGCAGTCCTTACATGAAAACGTGCCAACTGCTCCCTCCATCTCTCTCTTGGTCTTTTTCCTTTCTCTCTCTCTCTCTCTCCCCTTTTCTCCTTACGTATAAAGTAAAGCCATAAAATATATCTAGTCCAATATTAGGGACACATTTATTGCAACCGTTTCTATAACTTATAAGAGATTCTACTCCATTCTAGAGAAGGTCCGATGAATCTTAAGTTCAAAAGGGATCTAAATGGGAACTCTAAAAAGGAGAAAATACATTACCCTTTTTGTAATAAAAAGTTTCCGTGAAGTAATAGATACGATTCATCTAACATTTTCAAACTAGTTTTTCCCTAGTTGAAATATTTGACTTTTCCTCATGTATTCATTAGTTATACCAAAGTGTCAAGGAAATTTCTGTGCGGCATGCAAACGTCATAAATAAAGAAACAGTTTCCTCGAAAGTATACATATTCTTTCTCTCGGAAAAAAATATAATTACACTTTGTACCATTATGAAAAAAAATTTATTTTTCATTTTAGAACGTTCCAAAAGACTTTAGCTATTGAAGTTCAATATTCAAGCCATTTTCCTGTTAACATAATATGTTTATTTTAAAGGGAAAATATAAATATATGAACATATTATGTATGTATATATATATATATATATATATATATATATATATATATATATATATATATATATTATTTTTTATTATTTATTTATTGCATACAAGATTTCTCCATTGCAAGGAGCTGGCCTTATATAATGATTTTAGTCCTATATTAGTATTAAATCCATATATGCACATAGACAGACAGTCGAAACACTTATACAGATATTTTATACTTAAATAAGTAACAGGGTTGAGTATTATACATTGAGAAATAATAGACCAAAAATAAGTACCTTTTTCTGAGCATAAAATTTAACGAATATTTACAGGAGTTTACTAATTATATAATAACATTTCATAAATATAATTTCATTTTTTTATAGTAATGCGATGTAATAAGTATTAAAAGAATTCCTAATTAGTGAGAGCAAAAAAACAAAACAAAAACGGATTACTTTTATTTTAAAAAACTTTTAAACTTTTAAATTTTTATTTTTAATTGCATTTTATTTTTTTTGTTTGGGGGGGGGGGGGTTATCCTCAGTCTCCTGGTAATTATTATCACTAATATTATTGTAGCAACACTTTCAAAGGCTATTTACATCTAAAACTAATGGTTTTGTTAGTAAAGTGTTAGATATTATAAGCAACCCACCGTCTCCTCCCCTTTATGGTAGCTGGTGAAGTGGCTGCTATATTGAAATCAAGATCAGCTGGTAGTAAAGGTACAGAGATTTGCCAAGTCCACAATTGACTTGGTGAAATGGTTCACTTCTTCAATTAGGTTTTGGAAGCCAGAACTATTCCAAAATAACATCTTGAATTTTAAATAATTGCATTTTCTTCTTTTCTTCCTGAGGCTCGGGACCTGTAATTGCTAATCCTCTTTATTACTATTTCCTGTATTTTCCAGCCATTGCTTCAGCACATTCTTCCCAGTCTCCTTATGCTTCTTGATGTTTCCAGGCTTGATGTATAAAGATAGTTCTGAAGCTTCTGTCTCGGGGCTTGAAGTTTCTTCTCTCTTTTTCTTTCTTCTTGATGTTTTCGCGGGATTTTGCACTTGATTCGAGCCGCCATCCTTGAAAAAAGTTTCCTTCGCCTCATCGAGAGAGAATTCTTTACCATTTACCATCAGTTTATCATAGATTAATTTTGCAGACATTTCTCTTTTTCTGGCCTCCTTTCTATATACATTCAATTCTCTACGAATGTTTCTAATTTCTACGGGGAAATCATCGGTTACACTAATATTTATATTCTTCAATTTATAGGTAGATCTCAGTATTTGATTTTTTTTCTTTAGAGCTACAAATTCAAGCAGTACAGGTCTATTTCCTTTGACTCTTCCAAGGCGTCTAACACAGTCAATATCATTCTCATATATCTCACCTTCCATTTCTTCAAAAACTTTAAGGCATTTTTTTTCTAGTGAGGCAGAATTTTCATGCTCCTCTTCGGGCAAGTTGTATAAAATCAGGTTTTTTCTTCGTGATTTCTGATCGAGTAAAATTGAATTTCTGGAACAGAGTTTTTCTACCGAGGATACTCGTTTTTCAACATCAGTTAATTTAGCATTTAGTTTTTCAATCGTATCTTTCAGTTCCCTAACTTCTTTTATTGAAACCTGTACTTCGGAAGTCAATTTCTTTGTCTCCTGAGTATTTACTGTAAGCTGGCTGGACATTGCTTTAATAAGTGCTTTAAGTTCTTCCATTTCGAAATAACAATATATGTTTATATAACTCCAATTAGTAATATATCTTTTAAAAGAAAAGGAGATGTTATTATAATTATTATTATATATTAATATTTGCACGTATGGTGAATGAAGCGCTGATAGATGTAGAAGAGTAGGGGAGATACGTCACTGGCTAGTAGTGGGGTAGCGAAAGGATTAAGATAAGGGCTGCATGTCCTACCTGCTCAGGGAATCCCAGCTATGTATAACTGTTCATAACTCCTCGTCAGATAGAGATAACGTAATAACACTTCAGTACGGTCTTCTATGTAGTATTAGCAACACATGGTACAAATTTCGGCTCAAAAGCGTGACATTAAACCACACTAAACTAAGATTGCTACAGAGCCGATCTTTACACTTCCAGACCTGAAGGCCAACTCCACCGCCAGGTGGTACTGCATCATAAAAAAAAATGTAAAATAAATCATTTGAGGTGGAGACCTTGGAGTTTGTTGGTTTTCCTATTTGGATATATATATATATATATATATATATATATATATATATATATATATATATATATATATATATAAGTTTTAACGCACATTATTATTAACTACGAATTTTGGGACGGGTTACCTATAGGTTACCAGCCTTTTCTAGCCTGGATAGGGCTGATTCCTTTTGTTTTTTCGAATAAAAAGTCACCACCCCATCTTACCCACCCCAAGTCCTCACGCCTTAACACTCACGGCCACCGGGCCTCCACATTTGTATTTTAAAAAAATGAAGATGAAAAGTTTGACTTTCTTTATTTATAATTTTACAGCTTATATATATATATATATATATATATATATATATATTAGCATAAATATGCTTTAGCGATGCGAAAAAGAAGACTGTATGTTATACCATGGGCGTATATAGGAAATAATTTCGGGAGTTGCTGGGAAAATGTCCGGGGACTATTTTCAGGGCACGGAATATGAAACATTTAGATTTTAAAGTAGTTTTAGGCAACTAAAACTCTACTTCCCCTAAAATAAACTATTTTTTATTAACTAAGCGATCTTATTTAATTTATTTTTAAGGTTTTTATGACACATTTTTACCACCAAATGATAATTTCGGGGGGAGGGGGCTTCAGACGCCCATGTGTTATACAGTACATTACATAGGTTTGTCGGGTGGACCTAAAGCATATTTATGTTCCTGAATTTTAATAGAAGGCTCTAAACGAAATTATTTTTTTTAAGAAAAGGACTTTTTATTTATAGTCAAATAATCCATGAACGTCCATAGATCCGATTAAAACCCGATAAAACACATTTTCCAATAGCTGTAGAAAAATTCAACATCTGCAATTTGACGATAAGCGGCTGGACCACTGACTATCTATAGACCTGTCATCAACTCAAGACAGTTTTCAGTTCGGTTTGGAAAAAAGAAAATTGGAAAAACTGACCTGGAAAATTCGGTTTAAAAATTCTATTAAAACCCTTCGCTTGATATCCGTATTGATGGGGAAGACAGATATTCGATAAGTGATTTACATCTTTGAGAATTTATTATGAAATTATGAATAAAGGCCTATTCACGCTAGACCGTGTCGGGTCCGGGCCGAGCCAAGGCCGGGACACCGTGAAACAATCTTACCAGCACTTTTAATAGACGCGTTCACGCTACACCGGGCCGGGCCCGTGTTTTTTTGCGTGTGTGATTGTTTCACCGTGTCCCGGCCGGGGCCCGACCCGGTCTAGAGTGAATCGACCTTTATACATAGAAACTCTTTGACACGTTAAGGATTGTCCACAAGAATTTCCGACGTATAAATTATTTCCCCTATAATTTACATTTGATCCTCACTTCAGTCTTTTTGATTAATCAGCTAATTACATTTTTAGCACTTTCCTCCGAAGGAAAGTAGCTATTGAGGTTGGACTCATGACGGAATTTTTGAAAAATTTCTTCAAATCTTTATCGATCCTACCTAGTAGACACTGAAAATGACCCCCGTTAAAATTTATATATCTATATATACATATATATATATATATATATATATATATATATATATATATATATATATATATATATATATATATATATATATGTCTGTTAACACGATAGCGGCCAGAGTTTTTGTTTTTTCGTCACGAAACTTGGTATATAGCATTCAATTAGCAAACGATTGAACGAGTTCGTTAACAACCGAAATCGGTCCACCGGAAGGGGGGGTTTACCCCGAACCCAAAACACTAATTTGACCATTTCAGCCGTAATATTTGTTATATTTCAACGAAACTTGGTATTCGTAGTGGTAATATAGAGAGAAAAGTGAGATATAAAAATGGACTAAATCGGTTCATAAGGAGGGGGGGTTTACTCCGGACCGACAATACCAATTCGCCACTACCAGCCGTGATTTTAGGTGTATTTCGACGAAACTCGGTATTCATAGTGGTAATCTACAGGTAAATATGTGTTGTAAAAATAAACTAAAACGGTTCATTAGGAGGGGGGGGGGGGGTTTACTCCAGACCCACAATACCAATTCGCCACTACCAACCGTGATTTTTGGTATATTTCGACGAAACTCGGTATTCGTAGTGGTAATCTACAGGTAAATATGTGATGTAAAAATAAACTAAATCGGTTCATTAGGAGGGGGGGTTTACTCCGGACCCAAATTTTTAATATACTGGTCGTAATTTCTGCTGTATTTTTTTTTTTTTTTTTTTTTTTTTTTTTTTTTTTTTTTACGGCGCATCTACACCTAGGTCATTAGCGCCGACGTCCAGGGTGCAGCGAGGAATTTTACCAACGAGCCGTGGGATGATAAAATTCCTGCCGGAGGTTGGGAATCGAACCCACCATCTCCCACTTATGAATCCAAGGCGCTAGCCATTAGACCACGGGAGACCCCCTTCTGCTGTATTGTAACGAAACGCGGTATACGTCGTGGGTAACTCATGAGAAAGAAGTGTTATAAAAATGAGCTGAATCGGTCAATCAGAAAGGGGGGTTTACTTTGTAATATATTTCAATAGAAAAGCCAGCCAGACATAGGTCCACAAAGGCGCCGCAAGGAACGCTAGAGGGACTGTATGCGGTTCCTGCGTTAGATCAAAATACGATAATATGAGGTTTATTGTATTTATTAAGTAGTGTAATATGTACCATGTGTAAACATAACTCTGGAAGCAAATTAATAATTTATCATTTACTCATTACAAAATTAAAAGAGAACTATTCATGTTTTTATTTTATTGATGTAGGATATTTTAAGCAAATTGTTCTGGAAATCAGTCTACACTACCCAAATTCTGAGGAAAGTGCTTAGTTATGCAGCTCCTGCGCGACGGACTTTTTTACTTGACGTTTCGGCCTCAGGGCCATCCTCATAAAACTTATTTCTTATGTCCACATGTTATTCACCCTATTTCAACAAGGGTTTGTCATCATTTTTAATCATGACACTGCTAATCTTATATTTTAGTTACATTTAACATAGACCACTTGACTTAGTTTGTCACATCTTCTATAACTAAAAATGTTTACATTTTTCAAACACTTTAGTTACAACAGACCATGTGGCCACAACATTGACTAACTAAAATATAAGATTTGCAGTGTCATGATTAAAAGTGATGACAACCCCTTGTCGAAATAGGGTGAATAATATGTGGGCATATGAAATAAGTTTTATGAGGATGGCCCTGAGGCCGAAACGTCAAGTAAAGAAATGTAATTAGCTGATTAATAGTCATGTAAGTTGGACTTTTCTAATAAAATTAATTTTCATGTTTCGTATCTTTTACTAACTCTTCAGGAGCTGAAAACTGCGTACAGCCTTATATAGCGCAAACGATCCATGTCTTAGCTGAAGTTCACGAAGAAAGGGTGAATCACGTTTTCTGCCAGGTGTTTAAGGAAATCAACGATTCGGACGGGATTATCAATGATTTGGGTTGTCTAGAGTTTCAATATAACCTTGAGCGAGCGAAAACGCGTAGCACTTATTTTAATGGCACAATGGTACTTACGTACTAGTTGCACCGATCTCAAGAACCGGCTCCCGTTCAGGCTCACGCCCAGTGATCCGGATCATGAAATGACAGGTTATTATGAGGTTATCTCGCTTATCTCCATTATCAGCCCCCGCGCGCAACTCATTAGCATATCTATTGGTTAATCTTTATGAGCAATTTCAAGGTTATATCGAAACTCTAGTCAATCGAACTCGTTGATAATATTAATACATGGTCTTGGTGCCATAAGTGGTCTGAATAACAGGTCGCCACATTGAAATTGTCGCCATATTGCCTGATCCGGATCACTGACTGGGAGCCTGATCGGGAGCAATTTCTCGAGATCGGTGCAAGTAGTACATAAGTACCGGCACAATTTCTATGCGTTTCTGCTCGTTCAAGGTTATATGGAATCTCTAATCATTCCAACTCGATGATAATATAGATCGAGGATGGGTCTTCGGTGTTAATGGACCGATATGCAATCGTTTAAGAACAAACAGTCCGTCACGCAAGAACTGCATAACTAAGCACTTTCCTCAGAATTGGGTAGTGTCGATTGCATTCCTAAATAATTTGCTTAAAATAACCTATATAGATAAATAAAATAAAAACATAAATAACAACAGTTTCAATTCAATTCAAACATAGTACAGAGTAAATCCCCCCCTTCCGATAGACCGATTTAGTTCATTTTTACGACAATTTTTCCTTATTAGATATCCAGGACGTATACCGCGTTTCGTTACAATACAGCAGAAATTACGACTGGTATGAGCAAATTAGTAATTTGGGTCCGGAGTAACCCCCCCCCCCTCTCCTAATGAACCGAATTAGTTTATTTTTACAACTCATTTTTCTCTTTAGTTGACCAGAACGAATACCGAGTTTCGTTGAAATACAACACAAATTATGGCTGGTATTGGAAAATAACTACTTTGGGTCCGGAGTAAACCCCCTCTCCAGATGGACCGATTTTGTTGGTTAACGAACTCTTTCAATCGTTTGATGGGGGAATACTACATACCAAGTTTCATGGCGAAAAAAACAAAACCTCTGGCCTGTATTGTGTTAACGGATACATATATAACTATATATATATATATATATATATATCCAAATAGGAAAACCAACAAACTCCAAGGTCTCCACCTCAAATGATTTATTTTACATTTTTTTTTATGATGCAGTACCACCACCGTCCAGCCAAATCAATGTATAATGTATGTATGTTATATATATATATAAATTTTAACTGGTGTCATTTTCGGTGTCTACTAGGTAGGATCGATAAAGATTAGAAGGAATTTTTCAAAAATTCCGTCATGAGTCCAACCTCAATAGCTACTTTCCTTCGGAGGAAAGTGCTAATAAAGAAACGCCAATCGCCTAAAAAACACATATGTACAAATGAAAATCTTTCTAAATAGAAAGGGAACAAGACGGTTACTATTAACACAATGGCCTATATAATTGCTCATAGGAATAGACCAATATAAATGCGTTATCAATGATCCAGATCTCTGAACGAGACCCATATCTTTAACCTGCGTTGACGTTAATACGTAACTACCGGGAATTCTTTTAAAAATTAAGCAGTTGGCACTTAACAGGAGATTATTATTATCTTAACGAAGTTGATCTTAAGTTATGACGTAGTCACTGTAGCAAAAGGTTCGCCAACGTAATGTTAGGCAGTAAAAGCATATGATAAGGCATCTCAAAATACAAGAGTTTTATATATATATATATATATATATATATATATATATTTCTTGACATTGATTTGGCTGGACGGTGGTGGTACTGCATCATAATTGGAAAACCAACAAACTCCAAGGTCTCCACCACAAATGATTTATTTTATTCACTCAAAGCAAGCTTTCGGAGTCTACAGCTCCATCCTCAGTGCTTCTACAGCATAGAAAAACAAAACATATATAATCTTTAACACCTGAGAATAAGCTTATCAAATAAATTTGAATTGTCAGGAACCATTTAAAACCAATCAATGCAATCATAAAAACCAATTAAATCCTAAAACAAAAAACACGTAATCAATCACACAAGCATTCATACTCAAATATACATTAAAAACAGCAAAATACACACTTTCTGTCCAAGCACACGTACGAAAAAAAAAAATAAATAAGTACATAAATAAAAAAAAAAAAAAAAAAAAAAAAAAAAAAAAAAAAAAAACACTAGTGAACCCGTATTTTAAACGCCAAGTATCCGTCCTCGTATTGAGATTTTTACCTTTATTTATTAGTTTATCTAATTTAATCTCAATCCCTTCTATCACGTTCATCTTATACCCCTTTTTAACATTGTGCAACAAAGTTACATCGAGGGCCTCTTTATTGTGGTCTTCTTTTTGCAAATGAGTGAACATTTCCGACGAGTTATACGTCATATGCTCATAACACCTCTTCTTCAATTTACGACCACACTGTCCAATATAAGACGCCTCACACGATGTACATTTCATCTTGTAAATCCCAGAGTTCTCCACTAAGGGTACTTTTTCCTTGGCATTACACAGTAGAGACTTTAAAGAGCCAAGGTTTTTGAAAGCCACATTAATTCCTTGGCTACCTAACTGTTGCCCCAACTTGTCTGAAAGACCTTCTATATATGGCATAGAACACCATTTCATCGATGTCATAGTTATAGGCACAAATCGTCTAGTTTTATATATTTAGTTGACCGAATGCTGAGGATCCCACTTAGTAAAGGAGACTCTCTAAATGAACTAAATACCATAAAACACCTAGCACAGGTGAATGGTTATGGAAAAACGTTAGTGGATAAACTGGTAAAGAGACGTCTCAAAAAAAATATATGGGAAAGATGGGGACAAAGAAGAGTCGCATAAAACATCGATGAAATGGTGTTCTATGCCATATATAGAAGGTCTTTCAGACAAGTTGGGGCAACAGTTAGGTAGCCAAGGAATTAATGTGGCATTCAAAAACCTTGGCTCTTTAAAGTCTCTACTGTGTAATGCCAAGGAAAAAGTACCCTTAGTGGAGAAGTCTGGGATTTACAAGATGAAATGTACATCGTGTGAGGCGTCTTATATTGGACAGTGTGGTCGTAAATTGAAGAAGAGGTGTTATGAGCATATGACGTATAACTCGTCGGAAATGTTCACTCATTTGCACAATAAAGAGGCCCTCGATGTAACTTTGTTGCACAATGTTAAAAAGGGGTATAAGATGAACGTGATAGAAGGGATTGAGATTAAATTAGATAAACTAATAAATAAAGGTAAAAATCTCAATACGAGGACGGATACTTGGCGTTTAAAATACGGGACTGAAGAAGGATTATCCCGGCTCAGAGAGTTCCCAAGAAGAGACCTCAGTCTACGGGTGAACCGCCTGCAGTGAAGAACTGGGTGGGTACCTCAGCATTGGGTTGTTATTTTTATTTTTAACTTGTGATTCACTAGTGTTTTTTTTTTTTTTTTTTTTTTTTTTTTTTTTTTTTTTTTTATTTATGTACTTATTTATTTTTTTTTCGTACGTGTGCTTGGACAGAAAGTGTGTATTTTGCTGTTTTTAATGTATATTTGAGTATGAATGCTTGTGTGATTGATTACGTGTTTTTTGTTTTAGGATTTAATTGGTTTTTATGATTGCATTGATGGGTTTTAAATGGTTCCTGACAATTCAAATTTATTTGATAAGCTTATTCTCAGGTGTTAAAGATTATATATGTTTTGTTTTTCTATGCTGTAGAAGCACTGAGGATGGAGCTGTAGACTCCGAAAGCTTGCTTTGAGTGAATAAAATAAATCATTTGTGGTGGAGACCTTGGAGTTTGTTGGTTTTCCAATTATATATATATAATATGAATATTTTGGCCGTAAAATAATCATCCCGTACCTTCTGCGGGATCTCTTTGTTTAATATTTATGCAATATCCGTCTTGTCCCTTCCAGAACATTAGCGGATATTGGATAGCGTCGTATGAATGGTTTGTATCAGCAATGGACTCAAAATTATTATTTCTTCTTCGAATCAGAATTTCTCGCGTAGCTGCACTGTCGCCAAACACGATTCCAGCAACGTCATCAGCAACAGGAGCAACGAATGTACTCTCCAGATGGTTCTTTATCAGGATTGATAACAATAGCGTGATTATCACTTTGTAATTTGTGAATGTGTGATTTAAATAGTTTCAACAGTTCATTCTGATCATTCAATATATCGTCCAGCTTACCGACGATGCTCCCGGCAAACCGTGAATTTAGGCTAATGTAGCCCCAACGTATATCCACGCGATTGGCGAGTGTGTTTTCCGAGTCCTCACCACCCATAAAGTAAATTTGGAAAAATTGACGTGGTTCGTTTGGCATTCGCAAAAATGGTCCCACGAATAATAAATTTTTTACCTCATGACCTTAGCGAGCTGTTAGCAGAAAAAAGCCCATATATTGATACCATACTCACATACTTAATGACCACGAATATGTACAATAAAATATAGTAATATTACTAATGACCCACGATTTTAATCCCAACAAAATTTCTGATCTTACAATAATTGTCAACCTATTCATTCCTTTATATCTTTCATTGACTGTTATTTTTATTTTAATTTATGTTCTTTATTCCTTTATTTATTTTATTGTATTATTTTTTATTTATTTATTATTATTTATTTATTTTAACTTTTATTTCGGTTGTACATCATGACACCATATTATTAGACCAATTATTATTATAACCAAAGTCCAATTTTGTCACCTATCACCGGATTATATTTAATTTTCAGATCATGACCAATTAATTCATAAACTTTATTATATTACTTATTATTATTTATTCTCAATTTGTTTTTATTTTTTGTTATTCAATAGAGCAGATCACCCTTGTTGGGAAGCTCTCTAAATGAATAAATAAATAATAATAAATTTGGCCTTTGATTTTCAATGTTGAATTAAATTTTTGACCATTTTCTGCATTATGTTTTACTATCTCTGTATGTCCGAACGATGCCATTTGGAGACTTAAATTGAATGTTGTAATTAACTTCAGGAACAGGTTAGAATCTTAAGCTTTTATAAGTAAAGTGTATTTATTATAATTAAAGTACTAATATCGTTATTATAAAATGTGGATTGGTGGTAGAAGGTTGAAAATTTAGGGTTGTATGTATTTTTTTTTTTGCTAAATCATAAAAAAATAAAAATTAAATATTTTGTCCAAAACATAACAAAAATATTTTTTGAGACGGGCCCCCTTCTCACTCAGGGGTATAAAAATTAGTTATTAATCTATACTGAATATACATATTAAATTTCTTTAAAATCGGTTAAGCCGTTTCGGAGGAGTATATGCGTGTGTGTGTGTGTACGAAATAGTACATTTTGTAAATGTATTATCTTCATTTTACTGCAAATGGATGCACTCATTGTACCAGGTGCTGCCGGATATATACCTTTATGTAATGTCAAACTCGAATTTTCCATGAAGTTCTAGCGAAATACAAGTCTGTTTCCGCCTGGATTGTTGTGTTGTAACAAAACCCCTCTTTGGGATGTTACTCCAAGGACTACACCATAAAGAGGGACTCTAAACAGAAGCGGTCGAGAGAACGACCCCTCACTCTCTCTCTCGAGAGAGAGTTGAAGCTAGAGACCCCGTGATTAGGAGAGAGTGTATGCTCTCACTAACAGAAGGACTCTCAGCCACCTTCTCCTCGACTCGTGGATCTCGAGTCCTGGTTTTGTTTACAATCCTCCGACGGGCGGGGAGTAAAAGTCTGCGTAATGAGGTCTATTTCATGCATTGTCGGCTCATTTAATGGTTACCCGTTCTATAGCGGAACAAGTCACTTAGTGGGATTTCACTGCTCGTATGGCCTTTTTGAAAAAATAAAAAGTGACTCAATCTTATTGTTACGTTCAGCACCGAATTGCTAATGAAGATGTATAAGAAAGTATTTATGGGGAATGGTACCGAACATAAAGGTGCCTATTATTGAGGCTAAATAATTGAAAAGATTGAATGTAACAATTGACTATTTATTTTAGAATAAAACAAAAGAAAAAATATCTCCTTGTGGAGCAGATATGGTTAGTGTTGTAAGCGATAATTAAAAAATATAAACTTCTGTGCAAATAAAAAAATTAATAAAATAACAATTTGTATAGTTGGTGGTCGGGTGAATAGTGGCGGCTGAGAGGTAAAAAAAAATGGCTATTTTCTGGCTTATCTGGTGGTGATTCTGCGTCTCCGCTGTAGCCGCTGACGCCAAGTTGAAGATGGAGCTTGACGGGGCGTAAAAAAAGGTGCACCTCCAAAGGGTGAATGCAGCAAGTGTAGCGTGAAGGTGCTCCTAAGGGCCTTAAGGCTGAACTGTCTTAGGGTGGGCAGCTCGCAAATCGGCGTTTATCTTGTGACGAGCCCGTAAGGTGCTGCCCTCACTCGAAGATTGCACCGGGAGGTGGCGAACTCTGCAGGCTTAAAGGTAAATCGGCCGTCCTATCTTAAAGATAGTGGTGAGCCGAAGAGGATTAAAGATCGACTGATAACCGCCTCAGGATCTGTATCTCAGCTGCCAGATTATTCCTTTATAGCTACGATACTTCGTTATAACAATAAAATATTAGAAAATAAATAATGGCTACTTTATCCTACATGGTCTCTAACACTTATTGTCACATCTAAATATTTATAAACAATGTACCCGATAAAATATCGTCCTTGCTATGCCAAACTGTCGAATATGCGACGAAGTAATATAGTAAACTTCCCCTATACCGGCACCCTATGGTCCGGCTTGATAATGTGGCAAGACAGGGGTGTCAAGGTCAAACATGAAAAGTGCGCCTCTTCAGTTCTTATGTATCAATTCCACAAAATCCCCACCCCAACAACCCCGTGGTGCCCGACGGGGTCTTAGAAAAATTCCCGGAAACCATCTCTGTTTTCAAATACGTACTTGTTGACATTTCAGTTTATAGCTTTCGCTTGACTAAGACCAGCGTGCTCAACGAGACAATTAAAATAAGCATTTATTTATACTTTTTTGTATTCTAACAGTGCGCATTTTTGTTTTAGTCCTATAACATAAAAACACAAATTACAGTATATATTATATTATACAGTAAACGTCTTCTAACTCGGCATCATATGGTCCGGCACGCTTGATAATCCGGCACTGCGGGGGTGTCAATGCCAAACATGAAAAAGTCCTAATCGCAGGAACTGCAGCATCTTAGCGCGGTTCCGTTCATGTCCCTAGTGCCATTTGATAAGCTTAGAAAAGAAATAAACTTATTTTTTTTATATATCTCGTGAAAATTGTCAAAATCCTCTCGAACATCTCGAATAAAAGTGATATTAAGGCGTCAGGGACACCGACAGTAGCTAACTTTTACACAGAAGCGGAAATTACAGAATCTGGCTCTCATTCTAAAGCAAAGGTCTATAAATCAATACAAAATATGCCTAATAAAGCCTTTCTAGTGGATACAGAAGCATGGGCGTATATGAGGGGGGGGGCTGAGGGGGCTGCAGCCCCTCCCGAAATTTTGAATTGATGATAAAAACTTCTCGTAAAACCCTTAAAAATAAATTAAATAAGATCACTTAGTTCATAAAACATATTTTATTTTACGTGTAATAGCGTTTTAGTTGCCTAAAACTATTCCAAGCTCTAAATATTTAGTATTCCATACCCTGGAATTGGTCTCAGCCCCCCCCCCCGAAATTGTTTTTATATACGCCCATGTACAGAAGGATCAAGAAGAAGTACACAATATTGAGAAGAATACCCTGCCTAATATAGCCTATATAGAATAATATGCCGAATAAAACCTATCTAGTTAATACACAAGGACAAATAAAAGTCTTGACGAATAACAAGTCAAGAAAAAAAACTTTATTTAACAAAATAAAACAAAGTTTAGTTGCCCAACTAAAATAGAATAATATACCTAATTAAGTCTATGGAGTAGACACAAATGGACCAAAAACAAGTCTTGTGAAATATTGTTTTTTTTTTCTAATTAAATACTTTTTATCAATATTTAGTATATAACATTTGTTGAAAACTATTGATTGCTAATTGATGAATCGGTTTACAACTAAGTAGTCTTTATGAATATTTAGTATATAACCTATGTTTGGATCTGTGTTTTTGGGGTGCTCTCCGCCTAGGCTTTGTCTTTGTGTCGGCAGATACCTGGGGTATATTTACCCCAGGTATCTGCCGACACAAAGACAAAGCCTAGGCGGATTAACTCTTAGCAGGTAAATTTCCTGCGGACCTTCGACGGGCATTGAACCGCCATATTCGCTCATAGTAACCGTTGTGAAGTTTATTTTTTGGATTTAGGACTTAATATACATATGTAGACTAAATCATAGCAAGAAGTAATCCTCCGTCGTCGGTTCTTAAGTATGTAGACTCGCTAATGTTATCCAATCTTAGATACATCGTATTTAAAATCCACAGCAAAAACACGACATTTCATCAGAATCCCCTGCTGAATAAAACTTATATAGAATAATATGCAAAATAAAGCCTATCTAGTGGATAAAAATAGAGGAAAAAAGCCGTTCGTGGTGGTAGAAAATCTTAAAAGTATTTCGCTCAGAAATCTCCGAAATATTGTCACTAATTTTACGTATCCTGTTTTACAGCCAAATAGATTTATATTCTATAATCAATAAGAAAAACCTACTAACAATAAAAAAACTATGGGTAACAGATGAAAATAGGGAATACCAAGAATAATTGTAAAGAACGAAATCAACACCAGTACTGTAATCTAGATATTCATACGGCATCTTCGAATTCTAACAAACAAAATATTGATTCTTATTATACGTATCCTGTTTTATTGACAAATACATTTGACTACTATAAGCAATTAAAAACACTAGGGAATATGCCAAAGAACTCGGAATAGGAGCCTCGACAGTTTCAAGACATTTAAAGGAAATCTACAAATCCAAAACTGACATTTCATACGGTACAGCCTGATATATTTTTAACAATGAATTGCTTTTCTTATTTTAATTAATCTGTTTTATTGTCAAATACATTATCCTACTATAACCAATGAAAAAACAACAAGGAATAAAAACAAACAAGAAGAACCGTTCGAATAAACGAAATCAATTACTTCAAAGTTTAAGCACTTATTTCTCCGATTGACATAGCCTAATCAAAAATTGTTTCAGAATCTTTTTTGTAGAACATTTAGTAACCTTTCTCATGGTAACCCTCCGTTTACCAATATTCCTAATTTTCTTCGAGATATCAGGGAATGTATACGAAGTTCCCAAAACATTTCATGTATGTTAATAAAATATTTTATTCTAATCCTTCCTTAGCTCCAAACGTAACCGAAATTTTAACATATTAGTGTTGATTAAATTCAAACATGCAGAAAATGTTTCAACTGAATCCCATAATTTTAAGTATCAAAATCAAAGACAAAAAGAACAGTTCGAATAAGCGAAATCAATTACTTTAAAGTTTTAAGCACTTATTTCTCCGATTGACATCGCCTAATCCAAACTTTCATTAGAACCTTTTTTGTAGAGAATTTAGTAAGCTTTCCAATGGTATTCTTCCGTTTCCCAAGATTCTTAACCTTTTTCGAGATATTAGGGAAAGTATACAAAGTTACCAAAACTTTTTTATGTCTGTTAATAAAATATTTTATTCTAACCCTTCCTTAACTCCAAACGCAACCAAAATTTCAACATATTAGTTTTAATGAAAGTAGAAGATGCAGTAAATGTTTCAACTGAATCCCATGATTCTAAGTACCCAAACCAAAAACGGCATTCAAAAATTATTTTTTCAGTTTTCTCGAAAACGGTTAAAGCTATCGCCTTGAAAATGGTTTCATTCGTTTTCCTAGCCCAAGAAGCCTATAAAACGAGTACTTACAAGCGTATGAACTCAAAAACGTAAGCGTTACGATTTTTTTTGCGCGAATTTCGCCCCAAACGCCATCTTCCAGTGGGCGGATTTTGCTGGTTAACGAACTTGACCTTTCAAATTGGACGACAGATTTGTGTACCAAATTTCATCAAAATCGGACCATCAGGGAAGCCAGAAATGAGCGAACAGACAAATATATATATATATATATATATATATATATATAATTTGAACCACCGTTATTTTCGGTCTCTAGGGGTTCTGAAACGCGAAATTTTCTTGTCGGCACTTCCGGATTGTTTCATTGTATCAACCTTACAAGCGGGGTTCCTCCCTATGGGGGAGGGAGGAACCGCGCTAAAAAGTGAGCCTCTTTAGTTCTTATGCATCAATTCCTTACCCCCAACAACCCCGTGGTGCCCGACGGGGACGTAGCAAAACTACTGGAAACCCTCTCTGTTAAGTTTAAGTTAAAAATACTGAGGCAGTAAAATTCTAACATTGTACAATTTTATTTTAGCCATTTTACATTAACACTCGAATGGTTGTGCCGTTGAAACTACCATTGGTGGTCGCCTTGTATCTGAGAGATACGCCTGAGTTTCAGTCTCATTTACCGTTAATAACTTTATCTATTGTATTAAGAATGAACAAAAACTCTTAACAGGAGATTAATATATAAAAAATTATTAAATTTACAAAGAAAAAGTTAATTATTTAAATATGTTGATGAATAGGGGAAGGGTATTAATTAATAATACAATCCAAGGTGAGGAATAACCCTTCAAAGTTCAACATATACTTTTATTATATAATAATTGTATATGTTGAACTTTGAAGGGTTATTCCTCACCTTGCATTGTATTATATGTTACTTATTTATTATATGCAAACTTATAAAGTTGAAATATACAAATAACAAGTAGGTAGGAAATATTAGGGCAAATATTAATAATATTTTGTAGAAATATATAACTTCAAAAAACGTCTTCTGTATCATCATCCACTTTACATCCATCTAGACAATATAATGTGCAATGATAGAGACATAAATGTTGGCCGCACCCCTTGCATTTCTACTGGGCGAGCCTTGTAGTCTTGTTTGCCCAAAACATTTGGCATCGCTTTCTAGTTTTGGTTCTCTCGGCTACAGTGCTATTTTTTTTTATCCCTGTTTCTTCATCAATCGATGCATCCATATTCATACTTGATATCATAAGTACGTTTATTTTGTTGTTGTTTTTGTTTTGTGGTATTTATGACACCAATGTGCCCTCTTTTCTAAAAGTACAAATATGGTCGCGTGGTATCTATGAGATACAAAATAGTTTTAGTGGATAGTTACTGCTTGGAGGAGCGTCAGGTCATTACTGACCTATCAGCCACTACCTGCTCTAGGAATAGTAAAGGGTATAGCTAGGCCCGCGCACTTGCGTCCCTTACACCGTCTGCGTAAAATGCTCTGTATCTGAGAGATCTCACGCGACCATTGGAGTGTTAAATATGTACTATTCTTATAGTCAAAATTTCGTTCAATTTCCATCTCTATCAATTTTTTTCGACATACATCCGATAATCTGGAATATTATTATGATCGAAAAACCGAAACATTTGTGATTTTATTCACTAGAAAAGTTTCTACCCAGCATTTCCGGAATGGAAGTTTGTATAAGATTTCATTAAAATTGGACCATAGCTGTTTTAGAACCTTGTCTAATATATCCGAATATCCTTTGAGACTAACTCCGCCAATCGTGGAATTTAATGAAAAAACAAGTAAGAAAGAGGAGATTTAAAAGCAGCAGTAACAAATAGGATTTAATTAACAAGAGACAAGGCCGGGTGTAGGTGGACGGGGGCCTAGTAGGGTCTCTGGAGGCACTTCGGGGTCTCCTTCCTACCTGTGTTCGGGCGGGATCGTCGGTGGCTTGGGGTGACGTCTGGGTGACTCGTCTGGGGTTCTCTTTCCCTATTCGTTCTGGCTAATTTCACGCAATAGCGATACTTGCAGGAAATCAAATCTACTTCCAAATATTTAGTTAGATTCCGCAAGGGTAACAGCTATAATAGTATTGACCAATGGACGCATCCCAAAGACCACAGTTACAGCGACGAATTACTTAAATAACTCGCAAGAATTAATTAAAGATACTGCAAGAATGGTTCGAAAATTTTTAAACGAACGCCCATTATAACATACAGATAACAAAGAAAAAAGGGGGAAATTTTATAATGAAAACAAAAATTCTTTAGGCTATAGGCCGCGAAGAAATTTATTCCAGAAAACTGACATACCCCATATATATATATATATATATATATATATATATATATATAGGTGTCCCAGTATATGTGTCCACCCCCTTTTGCTCCTAGAGTTGTTAGAATTTCGAAATGAAACTTGGTAGGTCTTAGTTATGTTGCATGAGGTTTCTTTTAAAGGTTTAGTTGACTTTGTAACATTCTCCAGTTTTTCTCCAGCGCATCTAACTCTTGATTTTCTAATGGCGGCAGGTATTTTTTCTGACGAATTCTGATAGAAAATTTAATTTTAAGACTAATTTATTCCGAGACATCTTTTGATGCGACACACCGTTTGCGCGTAAAACGCAAAAAAAAACCCTGAAAAATATCGCCCTTTTGTAGACAAATTCCTATTTATCACTGAAACCAAGCCTTGTACGTAAAAACACCTGAATGTAAACGTTGTAGCCTATTGATTTTCCTTTCAGATGATACCAAGATCAAAGTTGTAGATTAAATATTCAACGGGGGATTATGAATGAAAACAAAGGCACATTTGTTTTTAGTTTTATGATATAGTAATTTCATATGGAAAGAGAAATTTATTCTGTTCTGTTTTATAGTAATTTGTACTTACTTTTTTTTTCATAAAGTAAATAAGTACATAATTTTTTTTATTGTTTATGACAGCTATTTTTTTTCTATTTATATGGATTTTCTGAATTGTTATTTTTTAAAACTTTTAAGGTATATTTTTCATTCATAATATCCCGTTAAATATTCAATCTACAACTTTGATCTTGGTATCATCTGAAAGGAAACTTAATAGGCTACAACGTTTACATTCAGGTGTTTTTACGTACAAGGCTTGGTTTCAGTGATAAATAGGAATTTGTCTACAAAAGGACGACATTTTTCAGTTTTTTGCGCTTTACGCGCAAACGGTGCGTCGGATCAAAAGATGCTTTGGAACAAATTAGTCTTAAAATTAAATTTTCTATCAGAATTCGTCATAAAAAATACCTGCCCATATTAGAAAATCAAGAGTTAGATGCGCTGGAGAAAAACTGGAGAATGTTACAAAGTCAACTAAACCTTTAAAAGAAACCTCATGCAACATAACTAAGACCTACCAAGTTTCATTTCGAAATTCGAACAACTCTAGGAGGAAAAGGGGGTGGACACATACACTGGGACACCCTGTATATACGTATATTGCTAAGCAATATTAAATTAAGCTTATTAATATATATGTAGGTGATGGGATAAGTACATCGAAGTAAGTATACACATTAATGATGTGAATATGTACTTGTTCGATCAAATTATAGACACTGATAAATAGTTGTAGGAAATACCCTTTGAGGAGGAGCAGAATAGCTCGAAACCGATTAGGGTTGAAAATAATAAAAAAACATGAAGTGAAAGAAGTGTATTTATGACCTATTGGCTACAACAATAAGATTAGAAATTTGATGATGATATATATATATATATATATATATATATATATATATATATATATATTTTGTTCATTCGGCATCTGTCTCCAGCGGTCTTGCTCCTCCTGTCATCGCTCCTCCTGTTCTGGCAGTTACTCCGACTGCCAGAAGAAGCCGGAGAGGAATCCGGCGAAATATTGCGATGACAGGAGGAGCAAGACCGCTGGAGACAGATGCCGAATGAACAACGCATTTAATTCCCAGCGAAGTAGCTTAAAAAACAATACATACATACATATATATATATATATATATATATATATATATATATATATATATATATATATATAAATATAAAGTGAAACCTCCTGTAACGGACACATCCCAATAGCGGACAGCAGGGTAAAATATTTAATTGGATTCACAGAATCTCAAGAAAAATCACACCCTGGTGAGCATTGTTAGTAAAATTCATACGAAATGTCAAGAGTAAAGTTTGTATGAACTCCGAAAAGAACGCGTGTAACTCTAAGAAATAAAGTGGAAGTTTTAAAAGTGTATGATAGCTTAAAGCTTTGTGCTAGAGACTTGGGTGCGAAGTTTGACGTCGACCAAACGCAGATTTCAAACTTCGCGTAGTTTTTAGAATATGTGGTGAAAGTGCATCGGTTAATGTTGATTTATTTCAAGATTAGAAAAACAAGTAGACATGACATTTGCCATAGTCATGACAAAAAGCCTCATAGTCTTGACATTTGCCATGACTATGAGGCTAAAAATATTTTTGATTTTGTTGAAACGGCTTTATTTTTTCAGGCCCTGCCAAACAAGACAATGATTCTAAAAGGGGAAACGTGCACTAAAGACAAACAAAGCAAAGATCGTTTAATTGTTATGTTGTGCGTAAATATAGAAGGCAATTTTGAACAGCCGTTAATAATCGGTAAATCATTAAAACCACGTTGTTTTAAGAACATTAACGTCAATGAATCAAGAATATCTTGGCAAGCTAACAAAAAAGCATGGATGACAACGCCTATAATGAGTGAATGGCTAGAAACTTTCGATCAGAGAATGCGACATCGAAAACGGCGGAGAAAACGATTTCTTCGGGAAGCCATTACGAAAATGGACTCAAGCGATTATGTTACTAATGTACTGGACGCGGTATTGTGGATAATGACAGCTGTCAAAGAAATAAGAAACTGTTGTGGACTGCTTTTTAAAAGGAGGATTTCATTAACCTCCCAATAAAGGACACCTCCCAATAACGGACATTTTTTACGGACCCAATGGTGTCCGCTATAAAGAGGTTTCACTGTATGTATATATATATATATATATATATATATATATATATATATATATAAATCACGTGTCTGTCTGTTTATCTGATTGTCGGTTTATTTGTTCATCTGTATATCTGTTTGTTCCTTCATCCTAGGAGTGTCGTAGGCTAAGTCAAAAACGTCAACCACCTTTCTGTTTGTATGTTTGTTCCTTATACAAATCCATACCGTTTGACCAATTTTGACCAAACTTATGACGCAGGTAGATCTTGATCCAGGGAGTGTCATATGCTAGGTTAAAATCGTCTAGGACTCATAGTTCGGAGGCCACTAGTTTGAAACTTTGAACCCGAACAGTTACAGATTTTTGTTATTAGATTTTAATATTACTTATTAGGTTTCTACTTTTTTCTGGCTTTTCTAGCTGCAGAAAGTAGATGCAGCATGGCACGCCGAGTAAAAGCCAGTATAATATTAATAAAGGCATTTTTAGTTCATTGAGTAGTGTTCCTCTGGATAATCGACTTTTATATTTTGACCGCATCGATATTTTAAACAGCTGACTATGATCGACCTCCATGACACTTCTAAACCCCTGCTTCTATCTCCAGTCCTGTTTGTGTTTACTCCTAGCTCTAGGAGGCGAGGAGTAAAGGTCTCCGTAATCAGCTGTGTATTTCAGGCTTTGTTGGCCTTCCTAATGGCCACCATCCTTTCGGGAGAATTTGAATCGTCACCCGATTTTATTATTTTCCCAGATCTTCCCGGAAAAACTCGCTCCTTTTCCTTCAGACGCCCTATTTCTTTAGCAGTTCCTTCCCTTGATTAGAGTTTCCCCGAGAAAAAGGCTATCACTTTTCTTCCCTTTTTTACTCACCCTTCTTTCTTCCTCGGTGTACCGGGATTGTCTCCATCAAGTCTTCCTTTACTGCAGATTGCATCACGTTTAGTCCTTCTCCTGTTAAACGTTCGAGTCACTTTTGCAAAACAGCCTCGCACTCACGTTGTGAATTTTAAGCAGATGGAAATTCTCTGTCTCTTTTTTATCATTTGGGCAACAGAAGTGTCTCTCTTTTCGAAGCTACATGGGTTTCCAAGCTATAATCTTTAATGGCATAATAATAAAATATGAGTTAGATACAGTAGTTGGTTGTAAAACCAATAATCTTGTGGGTGGTAAAGAGATCCAAGTGATTTTTTGGGTTGCTGCCACCAAGCTTGTGTTCTATTGAGTATTGTCACTTTTGTAATATTAACCCCAGAAGAAAATTATGGGGTCTATGTGCGGATTCTCCAATTCTTTTGCATATTAATCACAAACCGGGTGATCTAGCTATTATTTATCATCGATAATAAACATATAAGGACCTGAGGATTCGTCTAGTATGATCGAATCTGTAAAAATATATTTTTAGCTCAACTTCGAATCCCTTGCCCTCAAAACATTGAATATGTTACTTCAACCCCCGTTGACCTCTTCTGATGACCGATTGTGTGAAGCCTCGGGTTCGATACGAGCGAAGAGCGATGAGCGATAAGCGAAAAGCTTCAGAGCAACGTCTCTCACATTAATGTTGTTAACGGAGTGCAGTAGGAATGAGGGAGGACTGGTTACAATAGGCATGAGCGACCGGGCGACGTGGCTGGCAGGTTCCAGCATGTCCCTCATCGCTTAGCCCAGAGATTTACATTTTTCTCGTCGCTAACCCCAGACATTATATTTTGCGTGCCAACTTATGCTTATGCGATGACGGTGACTAAAGGAAATTACCACCCAGCCGCTCTCTATCGTAGCCAGTGCTTTGTCGCTCTGTCGTTGTGTCGCTCATCGCTCTTATCGTACCTGAGGCCTGAGGCTTAGTACCGCGTCCGACCGAAGGTTTAAAAATGTGGGGGTACTGCGGGGAAAAGTTGCGACCCGTTTGCGATATTTATTTTGGTAAGTGCAACCAAAACATTTTCTTGATGTGAAATGAAAATTTCAAAATCAACAATTGGATACTTTTAATTATTTTAGTACACAATTTTCGCTGCCTTTTGCAATCAAACCCCTTTAAAGTCTGCCTTATAAGGCCAAAGAAACTCGTTTTTCCGCTCCTTTGTGTAATGTGATCAAACGCAATAACCCTTTCCCGGCCTTTTCTTTTCATCTTCTTACTTATACACTCTCTATCTCTCTCCCTCTCTCTCGATCTCCCTCTCTCTCTCTATCTCTCTCACTCTCCCAGACTCTTTCTGATCTATTTTTCTCTGCCCGTTCTCGTGTTCCTTTGATGTCATTTTTAATTTGAACATTCCGCAGTTCTGTCTGCAACATGATTTCAGATTAACAAGTAGACTCTTTTTAGATATCCCAGTTCTCATATTTTTTTCCTTTTTTTTTTGTCCTATTTTGTGGTATTAATTAAGCAAATGCCACAATATTAAACTCTCACGGACACTTTGACCTCTCTATTACTGTTAAAAAATTAACATTATGTCATTAATTAATTTCTGTGCCTAATTACAGAGGCTAGTTACAAACTTTTAAAATTACAATGAGTTTGTAAAGACACTAAATTCTGAATTCTAAAGTAAATTGGCAAGGAACCCATGAATGAAGCTATGAAGTTATTTATATAACTGGGCATATTTTCTTCAGTGTTTTTAGGCCCAAATTCCGTCGTTTGAACCCTAATGGGCTAATCGAGGCTATCGACGGAAACTGTCCCGTAACAGGCCACGAGGGCCCTGAGGGACAGACACTATATAGGTATCTGATTCACGACCTTAAGACACACAAGGGAGGTATTGTGGTCAGTAATATGCTCCGGCCGCCTTATCTTTCCCTTTGTAGATACCCGTTAATAAATTAATTAAAGGATTAGCCTAGACAAAGACAGGGTGGTCGCATCCAACCCATAAACGAAGACACTAGTAGATAAAAGTCTTTAGCACAGTGCGCCACCACTGAGCTACAAGCCCAGTTCAATTTCTTTAGGATTATGATGAATAGAGTCAAGGATTTTGAATGAATTATGACAAGCATATATAGTAATCATCGGGTATAGGAACAATAGAAAGTAATCATAAACATATCTTCATTTTGATTGTTTTAAGTTATACCACTGAATTCAAAGATGTCTTGTGTTTTTTGTGATTTACGTCCTACTGAGGAATCTCTGTTAACTGAGTGTCTTAGGAAGCCCCACAAATATTAGTGTGTCAGTAGTTCGACGGTCGTGTTTTCAGAGTTAATTCAATCATAAACTTGGCACTTTTCGCTGTAAATATAACTACTTAGAGGTTCCCAATTGCGAATATAAAATGACATAAGAGTTTTAAGCATGTATACTTATGCTGTAGTGAACACTGAAAATGTGTTCTAGATAGGAAAGGCATTATTGAAAAAAACAGACACATTTTACATAGCGGAGAAAAGTTCAAAATGAGTTAAAATCAATGTTTAACAGTCTATTTTCTTATTTTTTATAAATAATTTATTTATTCATTTAATTATATTACATTCTGAGCAATAGTTACGTTTTTTAATGTCCTTACATGCCAGACAAAATTGTCTTTGTATCCTCGGGTAAGCTAGATGACTAGAGACAGCCGTACCCCATTCCTCAACCAGCAGCAGTAGGAAGTACTGGAGCTGGAAAAGGGACGAGAGAACTGCAGACACTCCTAGGGGCTTGTGGGGAGAAGATAACCTCCGTTATCACTCCCTTGTATTGCTTAAAGAAAATTCTTTCCTTGGTAGTGTGCTGATGTCATATCAATCAATCAATCAATATTTACTGTATTTTGTAAATTACAATTACAATTTACAGGGAGTCTGGTTACATTATTTATAAACAGTTGTGGTATTAATTAAAAATAATAATAAGAGAAAATCATCAAATACCTATGCAACAGAAAAAAACTATATAAAGTAATAGTAATAATAAAGGGAAAATTTTCAAAACAAATAGATATTGAAAAAAATATGTACATATTTTAAATTTTTCCGCTTTGAATAATCATAAAAATAAAAACTTTACAATTATTCTTCAACTGACCCTTTTTTGCAATCTTCTTATTTTCGTGGTAGGCGGAAGGTCAATTAATAAAAACTTCACCATACAGTATCACCAACTTTATTCCGTCCCTACATGTTTCACACCATGTTTAATAGCTTTAGTCATATTAAAGATAAATTAAAATTAAGGGAAACTAAATACAATATCTACAGAATTGACTGCAATGGCTGTGATAAATCATATATAGGGGAATCGGAACAGCTACTTCGAAAAAGGATTAAACAGCATGCGCAAAGTATTGATAAAGGAGAGAATAAGACAGCGTTGGCTTATCATGCTATAAAATATAAACATAGCTTCGATTTTGAAAATATTAGTACATTAGGTAAAGAGAGAAATAGAATGAAAAGAAGAATTAAGGAAAATATCCATATCATAAAAAATAGGAAAAAAGTAATAAATAAAAAAACTGAAATATTACATTTGAATACGATTTTTATTAATTTACTAGCTGTTACCCGGCGTGCCATGCTACACCTACTTTCTGCATATAGAAGAGCCCCAAAAAAATTAGAAACCAAAAGAGTTTTATTAAAATCTAATAACACAAACCTGTAACTGTTTCGAACCCGTGACCTCCCAACTTTGAGTCCTAGACGACTTTGACCTAACCTATAACACCCCCGTATCAAGACATACATTTATGCCAAGTTTGGTGAAAATCGGTCTAACGGAGTGGATTTAAATAAAATAAAAAAAAAAAAAAAAAAACATACAGACTGCAGCTGGTAGACGTTTTTGACTTGGCCTATGACAATCCCCTGATCAAGACCAACCTGTGTGCCCAGTTTGATCAAAACATATAGAACGGTTTTGATTTTATAGGGAACAAACTTACTGACAGACAGCCGGTAGACGTTTTTGACTTAGCCTAAGACACTCGCCAGATTAAGATCTACATGTGTACCGAGTTTAGTCAAAATCGAATGACGGTATGGATTTTTATAAGGGACAAACATACATACAGACAGTTATAAGACGTTTTTGACTTAGCCTAAGACACTCCCCAGATTAAGATCTACATGTGTACCGAGTTTAGTCAAAATCGAACGACGGTGTGGATTTTTATAAGGGACAAACATACATACAGACAGTTATAAGACGTTTTTGACTTAGTCTACGACACTCCCCAGATTATGATCTACATGTGTACCGAGTTTAGTCATAATCGGACGAACGGTGTGGAGACGGTATCGAGTTTATTCAAAATCGGACGAACGGTGCGGATTTGTATAAGGCACAAACATACAAACAGACAGCTGGTAGATTTTTTTTTACTTAGCCTAGGAGATTTCCCGTATCAAGACCTACCTGTCTGCCAAGTTTGGTCCAAATCGGTCAAACGGTGTGGATTTGTATAAGGAACAAACAAACAGAAAAACAGACAGACAAGTGATTTTTATATATATATAGATTTAACAAAATGTAAAAATATGTTTTAATTAGAAGGTGGGAAGATGCTTGTAATTTTTAAGACTATATTTCTTCTGGAAATTAATTTTAAATGTTTGACTGCTGTTTGACAGCTGATTATATTTCGCCATTTTGGATTCTTTCAGACCACAATCATTCTAGACGTGGCCGTACTGGTGGAAGGTTATCCTCCTCAGATTGAGGCTGTAAGTTTTATATATGTAATTTTTCCCCTGAAGAGGCACCAAAAAAGGTGTGAAACATGTAGGGATGGAATAAAGTTGGTGATACTGTATGGTGAAGTTTTTATTAATTGACCTTCCGCCTACCACGAAAATAAGAAGATTAAAAACTTTACTTTTCACAGCACTAATCACATTGACTGATGACGCTGAATGGGCTTCTGCATTTATTGATGGTCATGTTGGTGAAGAAGTGTCAAAACGTGCCTTCATCTCTTCGACAAGTCTGCTAACAAAATTCAATCATCCGCATATTTCAGTATAAGTCGGTTATACCTATTGGTCGCTGTGTCAGGTTCCGTTGAGACAGTATAAGTCGGTTATTCCTATTGGTCACTGTGTCAGGTTCCGTTGAGACAGTATAAGTCGGTTATTCCTATTGGTCGCTGTGTCAGGTTCCGTTGAGGCAGTATCCAATGCTCTGGTTATCGGACCGAGATATTCCTGCGTGGACTCTTTCTACGTCGAAATGCCAGCTTTTCCAGCGCAGCTGAAGCCCGTTCCGCTACGCCATTCTTCATCGGAAAACTGATAACGTCATATTCCTACGTGAAGAAATGCGGGTTCCTTTTGTTACAGGTTGAGGTTTTTGATCTATCAGCTGACTTAAAAATACTAAGCTGTAGGAAAACCTTTTGTTTAGAAAATGGGGAAACCGAGAGAAATCCCGATGCTAATGGCTTCGGTGAAGATGCGCTGTAAAAAATAAATATATACATTAATATTAAACAACGTCGTGCTTAGCACACCTCCTTGAGGCACTCCATTCTCCTGAGGTGCTGCGTCACACAAAGCTGTACCTATCCTTAAAGAATTCATGAGTTTAGTATGCAAATATTATGGCGCTTAATCGATTCGGTATGTAACCATTGATTGGCTGGTTATAGAGAATAGAATAAAAAATAATCGGTTAGCTTAATAGAAACAAGAAGAATGATAATCAGTGTTGATGAATTAATTATGAGCTGGCCTGAGAAGAGAATTCACATCTAAAGTGTGTAAATTTTTGAACGATTATCACACCAAGTTGGTAATTGGTTGCTTATCATAGCCAGTTGATAAATGAGTGTTTATCGGAGCCTTTGATAATTGGACGCTTATTACAACCAGTGGATACTTGGGTGTTTATCATAGTCAGCTAATATTCGAATCATTCTCACAGCCGGTTATATTTGAGTGATTATCACAGTCAGTTGATAATTGGTTGCTTATCATAGTCATTTGATAATTGAGTGTTTATCAGAGCCTGTGATAATTGAGTGATTATTATAGGTTTTTGATAATTGAATTTTTATTTCAGCCAGTGGATACTTGGGTTATCATAGTCAGCTCGAATTCGAATTATTCTCTCTCCTGATTGATATTTCAGGGCCAGTTAATAATCGGATGCTTATCATAGCCTGTTGATATTTGAACTTTGATAATCTGTTGATCTTTAAAAAGTCATCACAATCAACTGATATTTGGGAGATTATCAGAGCCATTTCAACATTTGTTGGTAAATTAATTGAATGCTTATTGAGGCTTATCAGTGTTTTTTTTAAGGCAGTTGATAATTGAGAACTTATAACAGCCACTTGATATTTGAGTGCTAACCACAGTCAGTTGATATTCGAATACTTCTAAGCAGCTACCAGAGCCATTTTGTATTGGAAAGATTTTCACAGTTAATGGTTTTTTGAGTGCAAACCACAGTCCGAGTATAATCTTTCTCTCTCTCTCTCTCTCTCTCTCTCTCTCTCTCTCTATATATATATATATATATATATATATATATATATATATATAAATCACGTATCTGTCTGTTTGTCCCTTATACATATCCAAACCGTTTGACCGATTTTGACCAAACTTGGTACAATGGTAGGTCTTGATCGTGGAAGTCTCGTAGGCTTAGTCAAAAACGTCTACCAGCTGTCTGCCTGAATGTTTGTTCCTTATCCAAATCCACGCCCTTCCTCCGATTTTGACCAAACGTCGCACACAGGTATATCTTGATAAGGCGAGTGTCACAGGTAAACATTTCTACCAGCCGTCTGTCTGTACGATTGTTCATTATACAAATCCACACAGTTCGTCCGATTTTGATCAAACTTTGCACACATATAGATAGGTCTTGATTCGGGGAGGGTCATAGGCTACGTCAAAAACGTCTACTACCAGTCTCTCTGTATGTTTGTCCCTTATACAAATCCACACAGTTCGGCCGATTCTGATCAAACTTGGCACACATGTAGGACCTGATCCGGAGAGAGTCCTTGGCTAGGTTAGAATCGTTTAGGACTTACCGTTCGGAGGTCACGGGTTCGAAACAGTGAACTCAAATAGTTACAGATTTGCTTTATTAGATTTTAATATTACTTATTTGGTTTCTAATTTATTTTTGCTTTTTTACATGCAGAAAGTAGGTGTAGCATGGCACGATGGGTGAAAGCTAGTAATTTATAAATGAAGCTGTAATTGGGTGCTTATGAAAGCCATCGCAATAGTTGTCTGTAAATGAATAGAGCGAAAACGAATACATACTGAATGATAAGCAGCATTGAAGAATTGATAAGTTGAAAATTAAACGACCTGTTGAGAGAGGTAGAATTCATCTATGAAGTGTGTAAATGTTTGAGCGCTTATCACAGCCGCTCTGTATCTTCCGGACCGAGAGGAAATCAAATATTGGACTAAGAGCGTTCAATTACTGGATAAGGTTCCCGCGCCAGATTGGCTAGCGTTCGACATTTTTCCGCCTCTATTGGAATTCCTGGCAATATCGTTTGGGTTCTCTATGACCCCTAATTCGTTTATGCTCCTTTAGGTTCAGGTTTAGACATCGGGAATTCTCTAAGGTCTAATATCCCGAATTCTTGACGGAATTTCCATTATGCCAACTTGCGACATGTATTATGGGATACCATAACCCTTCATGTTATGGGCGGATTATACTTCAGGTAAATTATATGCTTCAATAGGGGCATTTGTGTAATTTATGGAACAGCTTTTATTCTTCGTCAATATAATTTTATTTTAGTTCCATTAACCCAACAAAAAGAGAGTATATTTTTGTTGGATTCTAGTTTCCCCAAAATTCGCACTAATATTTCTAAAGTGAGACAACTCAAAATAAAACTCAACTGAAAATGTGTCATTCTTACCTAATAGCATTAAGACAGGAGGGGTGACACAAGTACCCTCTGGTGTACAAGCTCTGTATTCCAGGTGAATACAGTTTTGATAATGAAGAGATATTTACCATGTCTTTCATAGCCCTAACAATGAACAACACCGATTTTTGAGTTGAGTCGCTTTACTAATACTAGTGCGATATATCACAATACGGGGGCGAGGTTAGCTCAGTGGTAGAGCACTGGACTAATCAGTTGTAGGACATGAGTTCAAATCCCCTGCAAGCACTAAAATTTTTTCTTCTAGTGTATTCATTCAAGGGTTGAATTCGGCCTCCCTGACCGTCCCTAGGCCAACCCAGCCTTTAATTAATTTAATAATGGGTACATTGGTTGGTGCTAATGACTCTAGCAGTTGAAGCAGCAAATAAGAAAATCAGGGGCCGGAGCATAGTACTGACCACACTGTCTTCCTAGTGTGCAGTAAGGTCATGAATCAGATACCTCTATAGTATCTGCCCCTCAGGGCACTCGGGGCCTGTTACGGGACTGTTTATTTTTTTTATATAACAATACACAATAGAACTGAAAGTGTAGATTGTAATACACCTGGAAATAAATTATTATTACATTTTAACGTCCATTTATTATTAACTACGAATTTTAGGACGTGTTATCTATAGGTTACTACCCTTCTCTAGCCAGGATACGGGCTGATGCCTTTTCCTTTTTGTAAATAAAAGCCACCACCCCTGATGGGAATCGAACCCCACGACCCTTTGGCACGGAGTGTTAAGTACTCACGGGCACCGGGCCTCCCTGTAAATAAATAAAAAAATACAAATAATAAAGAATCACACAATTGATTGTATCCTGTTTTTATTACAGGAACTGGTTATTTTAAGAAACTTTTTAATTACCAAGCTGAGGGATGTTCTTAGGTATAAACCACTTTTGTGACGGACTTTTTCTTGAGTATCCTACAATATATTGGAATTTAATTTTAAATACACAAAAATATTCCATAGTAAAAATATTTACAGCTATATCGAAAAGACATTATTTCTCCCCAATAGAGTTGATAAAAAGTCAATTATATCTCGAGAATATAGAATGATAAATGTGAAATAAATAAAAAGAAAAAGGTATTATAGAATGGAAAAAGTGAGTTAGCCGAAGAGCTAGAGAACTCCTATCGTTTTTCCCATTTAGGGAGCTAATGCTTTTTCCATATAGCTCCTGTCTCAGATAAGGAGTGTCTCTTCTCAACCTTTACCTTAGACTGCGGTTCTCAACCTTTTCAGAATGGTTTAAACAGAGAATTTCTTACATATACCATTAATGACTTAAATAAAAAAATATTAAACTACACATCTGTTCTTTACTACCATCTCACCGACTGACACACGACAAAATCTATTAATTTGTTACTTTATAAAAGTTGTTAACAAATTTGGCTATTTGTATGGTTAAATAAATATGTAGAATTATACTCCCGTATATTTGAATGGAAAGTGAACAACATAAATATAATGTATATGAATATTTGTATACTTGGATATAAATATGTAATAATGTAATTGCCTGTTTATATGATTGTTCTGATCAAGTTGCTGTAGAAAAAAAATAATAGATTTACTTACTTTGTCTAGGTGAGTTGTAGATCTAAAAATACTATGGAAATATATTTTAATTATACCTTAATAATTCATTTCTTTTGCGCTTTTCCTGCCTGTTTTCAAAGGGTGAAAATCTAACCATAAGTCAACTCGATGTGGCAACCAGGAAGGAACTTTTCAGAGCTCACTGATCACGAGAATAAAGGTTGTTCAATTTTAAAATATTTATGTAAATAAAAAAAAAAATAAAGTATATATATATATATATATAATATAGTATATATTAGCATAAATATGCTTTAGCGATGACTAAACTGACGGGGAAAAAACGATACAAAAAAGCGTTACAAAAGACTGTTACAAAAATGTGTCCACTAGCATTCGCGCCTGACCATGTAGGAAAAAGAAGACTAGAATGAAGAACAAAAAGTATGCAGGATGTTTTAAGAAATATTAATTTTTTTCGGAAATGGTGAACAATTAATCCTTTTCTATTCAAAAATCCGTCGAAAATCCTTCATGAAATCACTATAATTCAACGAATCGAAAAAAAACATCCCACTTAATTTACTAGAAAATATCATTAGGGAGCTGCGGTCAAAATTTGAAGTTGATGGGGCAAAAATTGAAGACGCCAGAGTATCGTCCGATTTGAAAAACAGTTTTGAGAAATCTTCATTTTTTCCAATTTAATTGTTTTTTTTTTATACTTTCTTCTAATATAGATAAAAAAATATTTTTAATTTTGAAATGTATTGAAGCAGTACCAATAAAAGAAACTGACAAATTAAAAAGCGACCAATCGAAGCTCCCTCAAAAAATTATCTTTAGATCAGCACCGCGTTCATTCGGCAACGGGATTTCACTCGGAAAATCGTATTTTTTGCCCATTTAAAAAACTTTTCTTCGCATAGACACACTTGGATATAATTTTTGATTAGCTAAGGAAGAATTTTAGCCAATTAAAAATAATGGGGGAAAAAATATTATAAGGTAGTATTACCCCTTAACCAAGTCCAAAGGGGCCTTAAAATACTATCCACCCTAAAAAGTGGTGACCGTTAAAATTTTCTAGTGGCAACTCTGGATTACCGATGGTTTCTCTCCGGATGGAAACGAAAGGATACCGGAAAAAATTGAAATGTGAGAGCGGATTTGTGAAAATTATCCAGGTAAGACAGAATTTATAAAGGAGAAAACACAAGAGACCTGGAAGATCAAAACTGCCTTGAGTAGATAGGATAGTAGTGAAGGGTTGCAGAGAAGAGAGAGAGGTTTAGGGCTGGGCTATGGTGGAGAACAGCAAAGATAATGTTACAAGTAATTCGTTTTCTGGATTTATAACATTGCTTAGCATTCCTTCCAGCTAGCAAGGATTTTAATATTCATTTCTCCAGCTCGAATATACATCTTGTGTGTGTATCCATGCTATAAAATATGGAGAAATGATAAATTAAAACTTTTTTTACCACGCTCAGGAAAATTATATTCCTATTTCAATATAAAGGAAAAACTCTACTCTAGATGTTCTTGTATTTCTATTTATTTTTATCTACTATATATCTGTCAAATGCCACTCACTCACTGACTCAGAGACCTGTCATCGCCCAGCCGAAACCACTTGGCAGAAATATTGGAAATTTTGCATGAACACTCCCTTTAGGATGAAAACACTCCCTAAGAAAGGATTTCTGGATATTCAAATTTCTAAGTATTTTAACTTAGAAATTTGACACAGCGTGCGTTGCTAGGACGATAAAAGGTCAGCTGTTACCGTACTGTATCTATTTCATATTATTTTTCTTTGCAGTTCTTTTCAACTATGATTGCAGACCTTGAATTACTAGAAATAAACTGTGATTTTGTCCCTCATAGAGTTTATGCTATACCTGGTGATGGTCCATCCGAGGTAATAATATCCCGAACCCTTGCACAGCCTCCCCACCCATCAGCATCCCCAGCCAGAACACTTCTTAGTAATGCTCACAGGTATTAATGAGTATTTCCAAATGACATCTTGGAAACATAAACTTTTAAATTTAAATGTACGTTTATTATTCACAACGAATTTAACATGTACTGGTAATCTATAGATAACAGGTCATCTCTACGTTATCTGTTTGTTTACACTGGTCCGTAGCACCCCAGTGCCAAGAAACATTATACTTCGATTACTATCAATTGATGAAAAACATATAAACCGTGCTCTAATAAACTGCACAAAATTATGTAGAACCGTTAATTTTGATGATACATTATTTTATGCAATATAATAACTACTTATCTGCCGTGCATTAAATACATTTTAATTGGTAAATTACTGTGTAGCGAAAAACAATAACAATAAAAACAAGCAATGTAGTAATAGTGTGCAATATAAGTATATGGATAATGAAAAGGAATAATGTAATAATAATAATGTGTAATATAAGTATATATATGATAATAAGGAATAAATGTAATAATAATAATATTAATGAATAAAATAATTATATAGATATAATAATGTACGCTATAAGTCTATAGATAATAATAATGTATAATGTATGTATAATGTAAATTTTTTTTTTTTTTTTTTTTTTTTTTTTACGGCGCATCTACATCTAGGTCATTAGGGCCGTATAATGTAAATATAAACAATATAGATATAGTGCAATAATATACGCATATGTATATATGTGTGTGTATGTGTATGAATTCTGTAATCATGTAATCATCATTTATCGTCAAATAATCATATCTCCATTTATTGTTAAATCATCATTTATTGTAACCACTGTTATCATTTATGTAATCACCATTTATTTTGTAATCATGTAATCATCGTTTATTCTTATAGAGTATATCGCTAAAAACTGTGAAACTTTTAATAAATAAATAAAAAATTATCTGCCGTGACGAAGAACGGATATTCAGTTAGTTAATTTATAAAAATGCTTTACAAAAATGGTGATTAGAAGGTATAATAATTCCAGAAGGAAATTCAGGGGTCTATGTGAGGATTATTCAATTCTTCTGCATATTAATCATACACCGGATGATGTACTTATTATGTATCATCAATAACAAACAGCTAAGAACCTGAGGATTCTTCTATTGAAAAGTCTAGTAATTGAAAAGTCTAGTTTTTGCTATTACACCATATTTTCGACTTTGACTCCCTTATTTTCAAAACATTGAGTTTGTTACTTAGAGCCCTTCACATCTGTGGTCATCAAATAAAATCTCAAACTGACAATATCCTAAGCTACAAATACGTTTCACATTTTCTTACCTTGTTA